>KB671574.1:0-22293 GCA_000349105.1 Anopheles epiroticus | reverse complement strand
GGGCTCCACAAACTCCTGCGATCCAGAAGACTCCAACAACGCACGAAATGTGCCATATATCGCACATTGATAAGGCCGATAGTCCTCTACGGGCACGAGTCCTGGACTATGCTGGTGGAGGACGCCAATGCACTCGCCATTTTCGAACGGCGGGTGCTACGGACTATCTTTGGCGGTGTGTGCGAGCAGGGCGTGAATAATTTTAAAATCATTAATTTGATTTTTTTATAAGACTTTGTTTCTTAAACCAGGCTAGTAAATTCGTTAACTATCGAAATACTGACAATCTGATAAATTTTAGAAAACATTTCTTGAAAAAGTAAGATTAATATTCGTTGATTATACTTGAGTTATTGATTTATATTTATCAGTTTTTAAAACGGTTATAATAAAAACGGTGTAAACAATAAAATGTTTCTCAGTAATAGATCTTAGCGCATTGCGAGAGTATTTTTGTAAAATTATGCTAGCAATCTATGCTAATAGAATCGCGATTCATGGCCCTGCATCAGTCTGCCTAATGTGTAAAACTTAAAGTAAACTAGTATAGGTTATTAGCTCAATAATGCACGCCAGGCATCCAGGGGTCTCCTCCAAAAACGGTTTCACTTCCGGTGCTCAATTCAATTAGCAGCTTCCTCAGGGGCAGCTTTCGTCAACGCATTAGTATTCCCATTGGAAGTGAAACTTTGTATCCTTTCGCTGGTTTTCCGATCGCACATGCAATTAACGATCGTTTCCGCGCTCTAAGTATCAAACTTTCTGTTCTGTCCATTAAATGCTCCTTCCCGTTTTCTGGGTGCTATCGTTTCAGTTCCTCCTGCAGGGCCGGTGACTCCCGCAGCACGGTGACATTTTTCGGCCGTCAACTTTACCCCTAAACAGCAAAGGGTGTGCTTTGAGCGTGTACGGAGCTCGCGCAGGGATTGATGATGAAATTTTAAATATTTCATTAAAAACTTTTCGCTTACGTTGGCTCACCGTTGCGCACCGTTCTAGGTAGACGACATTCTAGGGCAGCCCGGACACACGGTGTTTGGGGTCCGCACACAATTCAAAGGAACCCGGGCGCATAGCCGTGTGGCCGGAAGCAGCCGGAATGTTGAATGTCACCTGTTTACCAGCTAGTGGTGGTAAATTTGAAACGGGCTCAACAGCATGGCCACGGGTCAGCCGGGATCCGAAAAGGCGTTGCGGCGGTACGCTCGTGAGGAAGCGAACGGTGCCCGCCAAGGGGAAAGGGATGTCCCACGGAATGATGGGTACAACAAAGTACCGAAAGCGCCGGGAATCGGCACGGTCGGGACAAAATAATAATGTGGATGCAATGAATTTATGCTTGGGTAGCATCCGGGTAGCCCCGGGCCGTGGTTAGCACGCGAACCGGAAGGCACAAATACCTCCGAGTTGCGCGTGCAACCCGCAACCCGAAACGTAAGCTATGCAAAGTATGAGGAACATTTTTGACCAACGTTCCCACCGGGAGGGAGGTGAAGGGGTGTGCGGGGGAGGGAGGTTGGTTGGAGGTGTACTATGAATTGCGTACGCGTCATGCGGGCGGTCCGAAACCGAAAATGTCCCGTGGTTCCCGAGGGACTTTCGGCACACGCTCTCGTCACCGACTGGCAGCGAGCCGGTCACGAGCTTTCCTTTTCTGTTGCGCGCCTGTTTTGGGGCCCAGGAATGTCCAGAGGATAAAATGAGGTCCGCTGGTGACTAGGCGTGGAATGAAGGCCACGAAGCCATGATTTGAATTTTCAAGCTATTCTTCCGGCCAACGGTTTGCACAGCTTTGCACCTTTGCATCTCTCTCTCTCTCTCTTGGAAGTTGAAAAGTCACCCCGAAAGGGAAGCAGTCCGTTCGATGGGCTTTGGA
Organism: Anopheles epiroticus; assembly: GCA_000349105.1. Taxonomy (NCBI): domain Eukaryota; kingdom Metazoa; phylum Arthropoda; class Insecta; order Diptera; family Culicidae; genus Anopheles; species Anopheles epiroticus. The sequence continues at coordinate 20,417 of KB671574.1, read as the reverse complement.
AGGAATCGCAGCAGGATCATGTTCAACGGGCGGCGGTGCTACTTCCGTCCCGGAGTCGCTTTTGTTTGTTCGCTAATGAGAAATTTGTCCAATCAGATGTGAAACGATTGAATGGACGATGGCCCAGTACGGGACCTTCGCCCTTGCCCTGTATCGGTGGGCGTTGTTTCGCTAATGATTGTGTCTCTTTGTGTGCGGAGGGATAACATTTGTTGAAAAACAATTTTGCATTCTTTCTGGAACAAGATTTAATGCTTTGATTAGTACTTGTGTAGGGTCATTTTTTTTTAGAATGATAAGGAACCAGTTTGTGAACAGCAAAGGACGGCAACGAACCTATTTGGTTCCTCGAACCTCCTTCAACGTAACATAAGTCTTTCACTTAAAAGGACATTGGACAAAGGAGGTTGATATATTGTGGCATTATGGATGATATATTGGGGCCAAAATACAGTTGCATGGTTCCAAATTGTCAAAATCAAGGAGATTGAGAACGAAATTTCCTATCACTTACTGTAGCGCTTGTCGCGACAATTGAATTTCAATTCAACTTGTATCGTACGAAATAAAACCTGAATAGGACACAGTCTTGTTTACAGTATTTACAGTATACCGTATACACCAATAGGTGTGTTTACTAATATTATCTTAAAATATATGGGAGATCAAAAAACCAAAAAGCCCCCATTAGCTTGTTCAAACGCCATTTACGAAACTTTACTTTGTCAAAAGGCACTATTTTGGCGTTCATTCGAAGCACAAATTCTATTGAATGTTTCCCGTACCTGTTTCAATTAACTGCACACATAGCTGATTGCTGGTAGTTGGTCTACCAAATTTCCCCAAGTCAATTCCAAATGGTATCCACCGGGACCGGGCGGTATGCGAATGGTTCGATCACAAGGCCCCCTGGAAGGTGAGACTTACCTGTGCGTAGATCGTCGGCTCGGACCGCTTGATGTCGGACTGCCGTGGTCGGCCCAATGTTGCACTGACGTACATCTGCGGCTGACCGGGATTGAGCTTAGGCATTCCGCCGGCGACACCACCGCCACCACCACCACCACCACCCCCACTCAGACCTAGATTTGCATAGGTCAATTCGTGCTGTTCATGTTAGTGAGGGTAAAAGGTAGAAAAAGGGAAAAGAGTATAACTAATCTCGCACAAATCGTTTCGAAATGTCTGGTACAGCGAATCCTAGGCGGCAGGCAGACCTTACCTTATGACCATCGCTTCCATATCCACCAACAATGGGCGTTGAAATGATGGTACCGTGCATCGGGATGTAGCTCTGACCATCGGACGACGCCACCGGATAGACGTTCTGTTGCATACAGTTCTGTTGTTGTTGCTGCTGCTGCTGCTGTCCGTCCCTGGCAAGGGCGTAGTATGCACGGGTATCGTACGTAGCGGTGGCCGCACTCGGCGGAAGCAAACCGCCACTCTGTTGTTCCGCCATTGCGGCCGTTGCGTAAAGCCGTGGATGGGCCGCGTTGTTCAGCCACTCGAACGCTTTCTCGTCTTCTTTCAGCAGGTGCGATAGTTTCGCTGCGAAATTAGATAGACTGAAACTTATGGGAGATAAAACAGAAAGGGAAGGCCCCCTGTGGTCGTGCCAATGTGGATGGCAACCGGGAGGTTCCCATTCACATTGGCCAACCCTAGGGGACGCCCGGAGACGCACACGAACCTTGGGGAATAATGTCCGGGTTCTTCTCGATGCTGTCGATGCTACCGTTGCACTGTTCCCGGGCCAGGTCTGCGTCCGGGATGGATTGGCTGATGCCGGAAGCATCGTTCGTCGACATGTTGCTGCCACAGTCACGATCCCGCCCGGCAGATCCTCGAAGGCGCGTCACGCAGACGATGATCGAAGCGATCGATATGATGGCGGCCACCACCCCAAGCAGTGTGCCGATGAAGGGTTTGATCTGAAGCAGTGCCGGTGGGTAGACGAGTGACAGATCTGGAAGAGAGAGAGAGAGACGGAGAGAGAGAGGTAGAGAGTGAACATATTTACGGTGCTAATGGGCCAAACACAAAACAAAACCAGACGTTCTTACCGGTTTGCTTTTCGGGGTTCTTTAACGTGAAAGCCTGCAGATAGGTGGGATCGCTGGAACCTTTCGAGTTTTTGGCAGTCAGAATTATGTTGTACCCCACGCCGGGCTCGAGGCCTTTCAGGTCAAACGTAGGTGAGCTGCAGTGTTTTGATTGGAAAGCATAAAAGTTGCAATGAAATAAAACATTCTCATATAACCACTGATAACATCGATTATCGATCATTTTCAGGATTTACAAAGCACCAAAGCGGATATTTTGAATACCATGAGTTTATATTTTAAGAGAAGCACGTTTGTCCTGGTAATTCGGGGTCATTTCAATTTTGAATTTGTGCATAGCTACTTACTTACTAAGTGACCTTTACCAAAATAAAAAAGAATCGAAGGGATTTGCTGTTTGCATGGCATAAATTTATCTAGTATTAAGATATGTAACTAGACGATGTACGGTTTGGACCTTCAAAAGCTTGGGCAGTACAACGACTTTTAAAAGACAATAAGCTTCATTGGTATCATAACTGTGTTCGAGCTGCCGTTAGAGCAATCACAATAGCCATTGAATGACGAGCAACACATTTCTTGTTTATTCTTTTCAAATTGTGGTTATTCATTTAGAACACAGTTACTTTACTTACGTACTTTAAAAATCTTTAAGGAAGTTTCACGTATTCAGTTTTTTATTCAGTAGTAACGGCCAGGCCGTATTGCTAAGTTTCACGTATATTTGCTGATAATTTTGCTTAATTTTACAACGTTTGAATATTTTCAAGCTCTCTGCTGCAACAATTTTGTTAGCATTGCTTATGTTTTGAACCTCGTTTGACAACTGAAAAGCTAAAAAAAATTGATGTAACATTCGTCCATTCGAATACGTTGCATGATACCAATTTTTCTGCCGTTTGATTCGACGCCTTCATTCGATTCGACTGCCGTTCGAGTTTCATGATCAGGCTGAATGTCAGATAATAGGTGCCCTTCTATTCAAATTCGACATTGTAGCTGTCTTCAAAATGTTGCTAATGTTGGTGTACCAAAATTCTCAAACCTTTTGGTTCAAGTCGTGCTGTAAAGCGTATGTTTACTTTAACCTCAAAGCATAGTCAATTAGTGAAAACTCCACGTCAGTTTGATTTTTTTATCAGCTTGGTCTAATTAATTGAACTTTCAACCAATTCAACTAAAACGATTGATCTTGATTAAATTGGTAAAATACTTTATTAATTTAAATTAATTTATTTTAATTTTTAAAAGCCTACACATGTCAATGTTATATAAGGATAAAACCTGCCATAACACAAAAATAAAATATCAGACAAAAGTGTATTTATTTACCCAGCGGTAGAGCACAGTGTACAATTATCAAAAGATAACAGTGTCTAATAACATTAAGATAACATGTTTAATTTATCGATGCACGCCCCCTAGACGAGACATTAAAAAGTTATTTAGCCCTTCTTTATTCCAATTCGTGTTTTCTATGCGTCTATTTGTGGCTTGGGAAGACATTTCCTAACATTGACACAAATTGTATAAATTAACTAGAAATACAAGTACCAGTCACAAAATCAAATGAAACTACAATGTGTACAATATTTTGTAGTATCACCCGAAAAAAAAAGACAACGATCAAGGACTCTTCAAAAGAGGATCACAATGATAGTTAAAAAAGTATCACCGTAACTGATGTTTCAAAAACATTTACGGACCTAAAGGCCGGGCTGCACGGGGCGCATTCACAAGCGCATTCTTGTTCTACGTTAGCGCCATCTGTTATAAACCACCGGTAGCTAGGCCAAAGCACAATTCTAGATGTTACCCAGAGCAATTTTATCTGGTTCACCATTGTTTTATTTGACTGGCGGACATTTTTTAATTGTGGCTGCCAGACATATTGAGCCTTTTTTCATACCATTTTCCTGGTATTTCCGCTAATGGGTTGATGGGAAAAACTGACATAAAAAACCGTCGTGTTAAACATGTATTTCAACCCTTAAATCTTGTCTGTAATAGTTTTATTCTATAGCAGTGTTATATTTTATATTTTATATTAAATTGATGAAAAATAAAAATGAGCTTTTATTGCCATAATGCATCACAAACAGTCCAAAACTAAAATCTTTAAACTAGGTACAAACTATATTTCTTTTCACAACGATAGCAATGCAGTAAAACTGTGCACATATTTATGAATTTCACTTCCCGTTTAGCATCGGTAAATTGATATCGAACGGCACATTTCATCAACTCCATTGTTTCAATTGTAAACCCACCCAACGGCTGTCCCATCTGCACGGACAGCAGAAATAAAGCACAAAGCAACGCACGTTCTATTCATCACAAAGTCATCACCCGCCGAAACCAGCCTCCGCTGCCGGGGCCAACCAAAAAGGGGCCGGCCACTGCGGATGCAAAATTCACTTAATGAAATGCGCGCTTCAGCTGCAGTGCCGATAATTACCGCCATTCGATGCGAACCGGCATGACCGGTCCGAACGAACGGTACCATTGTTCCGGCTAATTGCACCGGAAACCGATTTCATGGGCCGTGTCAATTTCCACACCGCCACGGTAGGGCGGGACACAAGCGAAGGGAAGGAACGGGTGCTACCGGGAAAGCATAAAACGTTTAAAGAAATACGCCAGTGAAATGGAGGCACACAAAAAAAACACAAGGCAACCGAGCCCCATCATGCCACCACAATACTCGGGAAGGTGAAGGAGTCGCGTGGGACAACTTTATCGTATCGGCCAGTTGAGCGATTTATCTGTCCATCGTGCGGAGTTAATTTTTCATCGCCGTTTTTTTTTCTTTCTCTCTCTATTTCTCTCTCCTCCCCCTCCCATCGGTACGGTACGTTTTTATTGACTTCAGTTCTTCTTCTATGACCGCGCAAGCGTCCACCGCCCCTTTAGCCTTCCGCGACCCTAATTAGTTCGAGTGAGTGAAAATGCGTGCATCCATTAGCGTCTGCAGTGGACGCAAATAGGAAAGAGACCGGAAATGGGCTGTGTTCTGTGTTAATTAGCTTCCTTGCATTTCCTTTACTTGCGTTCGCGAACCACCCCACCATCAGCTGCCGACCGAGAAGGAAGATGTCGTGCAAAGCATTACTTACATCTTTCTCGTACCTAAGCTTATTTACGTCTTACGCGTCACGGAAGACGCAGCGCAGCCAAGTGGGTAAGGTAAGCCGTCGAACCAAACGCACGCAGTACGCACGCAAGAAAGGGGGTGCGCGCGAGCACAGCGATTTCACTTCACATTTTCATCATTGCTGAAAATGTTCAACTTTTTAATTAACTCCTTTTGGCGCTCGTGCTCTCTAGCTTCTCCAAGAAGGAAGCTTAGACAGTGTGGGAGGGCGACTACATTTGAAAATTCTTCTTCCAAATTTCTTGCACTGCGAACAATTCACGGCACCGTTTTAGGGTAGGAACGTAGCAGGAAGTGTACTGAAGCGTCACTTTTCTCACGGAAATTTTGTATCCGGGCCACGGTTCTTGAAATGCAGATAATTTTGCACTCGTCACTAGAAAAAACGATTAAATAGAAAGCTTTCAATTGCGTTGAATTAAGCAACGTGCACAAACGCACAAGTGAAGAGTAGTGGGGGCAAATAGAGGTTCCATTTGTTTTGAGAGAGGGATAAATGTTAAACAGTGGAATAAAATATAAAAAAATGGAGAAATATTATGCTGTCTAGTACAGCACTTCATGATGTTTCAGTATTTGATGTTCTCAATAATTAATCAACAACAATTATTGTTTAACAACTACGAAAATATTCCAGGTGCTGTGATATTGAGTGCCATTTATTAAACTTTAAGAAACGGCAACAGAAAAAAAGCATGGCTTTGTAGATTCATATCGAATGATTATCAATCAGGCCAAATATTCATGAATCAGTTACGTTTCTTATACTTTAATTTGCTACAATCGAAATAACTTATTACAGGGGTGTTCTACTGGTGACCATTGATGCGTTAAAATTGAGAAAATCAAGCAAACGATCGACGTCATGTGTTGTCCTATAGAACATGGTTGGAAACGTTAAAATAATAATTCCTACACCACCCGCAGTACAGACCAGCCGTGGCACCCTTCTGGTTTCCATCCGTTTCAACCGATGCAGCATAGATTAAGTAAGCAGCATTTGCCCAAATAGAAAACCAGCAGCATTTTTCCAATTAGAAATAGAAAGTCAAAAAATAGATCACTGCCATGCATCGCTGACGATCACTGAACCGGCCGTTTTCCCCGATACATTCCGTGCATCTTATGAAAGGTAGGATAAAGCAGCTACTAAATACGGACACATTGGACTGATTGAATTAAGTAATCTTTGATTTGAATCTAAAAGCCTGGATTGACGACTCGTATTCTGATGTATTATCTGTATCTTAACTAATGTCATCTATTCGCAGCAAGCTGAAGCTTGTCGTCTGTGTAATTTACATGCAAAAAAAAAACACTCGCTTCATGGATTGTCGAAACATGAATGCAACAAGAAGGCAGCTGGTGCAGCTCTCAGCAACACATTGTTCGATAATTTATTTGCCTTAAAATCACACTCATCGCACAAAGGCAAGTAAATACCGACAAATCTGGCGAATTTCTGTCCCTGATTTTAACGAATAAGATTACGGACCGAGTAAAATTATTTTTGACAGATAAATTACACATACGGCAAGCTTCTCGTGAATGCGAATAGATGGAACCAGAGTTGGCCAAGATTATACATGTGAATACGCGTCGTCGATACTTGCTTTAATTTGAAAGAAAATATTTCAGAATCTTGTGATTGAGACGGATTTTAGTGTTTTTTTTTTAATTTTTAGGAAACCGGTAACTTCTGCCTTTATTTATTTCAGAATATCGCCCTGGTCGTATTGCTTACACTCATGCTTTTAGGATTAATGAATTTTGGGATGAATGAAACATTTATCTGCTGTGCTCTTTCAAAAGCTTTAATTCTTCCAAAACATCTTGACTCGTGAATCGTGGGAGATTCATGAATCTCGAAATTCATTGATTGAAAATTACATTCATGATAAGAATAATTCTATACTGAAGATTTATGACACAGAGCCTTCGTAATGGATTCATGTGTCCACCCAAACACCCAAATCTCTGTTTTAGGGCTTGAATTAGTAGTATAAAAATTGTAAATTTACAAAAAAATGCGTTTATACAATTCCGGACATAGTGAAACAAATGCTAAGAAAAATCTAGCTATAAAGCAAGAACATCTAACTGCCAACACACATATTACTAGCACTACTCTGCCGAAAGCTGTCGTAAAACATCGCGCTGAATAATTAATACAAAAAAAAGCTACAATAATATTAATACGTTGCACCACTTGCAGGTTCTCATCTGCTCACCCGTTAACAGCATAGTAATGCTAATCCCAAATCGATGCTAATAAATTTTAATTGCCTCACTAGTAGCCTGCAAAGCGTTACCAATGGCCCAGCACTTCTGGATTGTGTTTCGTCTATTTTCCGGCAGTGTTCGCGCGCGTCGCCACCGCTTTTCCTAGTGGCATCAATTAATTTTAATTGGTTCACTCCACAACCCTACAAATCACAATAGAAATCTGGTGCGCTGGAAAGCATCGCAAACACCCCACGCCGAAACGAGCATAGCGAGCAATCGAACGCTTTTGTGCAGCTGCGGTTAGGCATCTTTCACCGTTTGGCAAAGGGAAGGATAGAGCGGGAAAGGGAGAACAAGCTAATGATGATCCGCATCGTTCGGCAGGCCACGAAGAAGCCATTCCTTCACCATCCTCCATCGCCTCTTTCCCGCTCGGGATGGAATGAATTGAATGCAAAACTGCCGCAAAGTGGGCCATTTAAAATTGGCGACGAGCTGGCGGCCAGCAGCAGGTCACACACACACACACACACACACACAGTGCAAACTCCCGGTTTAGCCATTTTGATGTCTAGTGGTACGTGCCCTTATTGTTACTTTAAGCGCCCCTGCGGCCTGAAAGCTCCCAGCCATCCTTGCCCGTTTCATGTTACTCACGTTGATTTAATCGAAGTCATTTGCTGCCGGCTTCCGATCACGTACAGCTCGATCTGAAAGACCTGCGGCAGCCCGCCGTCGTAGCCCTCCTGGCACTCAATCTGCAGCATGTCAAACGTCTGATTCAGGATCGTACAGTTCGACAGTGGGTCCGGTTTTCCTGCCAGCGGAGGGGAGGGTTTGCCGCAAGGCGTTGAGATGGTAAGAAAATTGAAATTAATAATGGTGTTTGCGCGACGGTATGCTAACAAGGTGGGGCGGGGGAACAATACGCCTGAAACGAAATGAATGGCAGTGCGCTGGCAAATTGGCATCGGCAAAGTGGCTGTTTATTGGCTGCTCTCCCGTACACTCGCCTACAAACGTGGCTTTCGTTTGCTTGTTGTTGACTGAGCCCGTTATTTGCAACGTCCGATACATATTAAAAAGATTTGGAACCTCTTGAGCATTGATTAATTATTTTCCTGCTTGAGTTGGAAGGTATTGAAATAAAAGAGAGAATGTTTTGAAACTAGAATAAAAACGCTCTACGGTTGCCTTCGAACGGTAGCTTACATGTACAACACTCTTTTACCTACCAAAAAAGAGGTATACCAGGCGCAAAACTCAATCATTTCGATTCATCAAGCAGGTTACGTGGTTATTTTCATGCCAGACACTCACCTGCCGGTATGAGATTGAACAAACAGGGTTCAGTTTGGGCGCCAATTTCGTTCCGGCCCCAGCACAGCAGCGTCCCGTAGTCCTGCAACGTAGGGAAATGAGAAAATATGCCTTCAGTTTAAATGGGCTGATGAACCGCTTCCATCCCGGCCCCGAATCGATTTTGTGCAAAACGAAAAACTCTACTCTCTTCGAAAGCAAAATATGGGGCAACAAACAGGCGAACGAAAGAAAAAAACTGACAAGAATTCGATACCAACCCACCCACAGTTTCCCAGTTATCCTTGGTAAGGATCAAAAGTTTTCACTCTTTGCTACCTTACGCTTCGCCTCGGCGCTCCAAAGTGGCACTGCTCAGCATCAGAACGAAAATCGAATATCAAGCCCCTCCATGCGCACCGGGCAAAACCGAACCGAGCAAAATAATGGGCAGACGGTGAAAATTGGACCCCCTTTCCCATCGGCTGCCCTAGACTGGGAGGGGGGGGAGAGTTTTTCCTCATAACTCAGCCGTGGCACGGCATGGAAATTGAAGATCAACGAAGAATGATGAAAAATGAAGGGCTTTGACGTGATTGACAGAAGGCAGTCGCAGGCAGAAAGGTACGGGATGGGGTTTGATGTTGGCGGAAGATGGGTGTGCGGTACTATCGATAGGGAATGCTAGACCTGGCCGCTCTGCGAGAAGGGTGCCCGAAATACGACAAAGCATCATTTGCAGTTGCTCTGCGCTGAAGAAGACGTATGGCCGAAATTGTCATTGGGCTGGCTGATAAATTATCTTCCGGTGCGGTGTGTTTTAACCCTGCGGAGATGGGGAGATGAAAGTGTTGCAGACTGATGGTTGTCAGTGATGCGAGTGCAAGGGGAAACTAGGGGAAACGTGACCACATGCGGAATTTGTTTTATTGACTGTTTTGATTGAATGCTTGCGCCGAGTGGAGCGATGAAAAATGGCTTTGATGGGTAAACTAATATTTGATTGAAATCAACTATCACAGCAAACCTTAAGCCTGCGTTATAAAAGTGTCACAGAAAGAGGCTCAGTTTAATCACTCAATATTACTGATAACAGAACTCAATCTGGGTTTTTTTGATGATATTTATCAAAAAGGCACTATTAAAACCTTTCGTGGAAAAATATATATTTGAAATTATTGAAACTATAGTAGAGTAATAATTTTGTTTCATACTGTTTTGAGTTGAACCACGGAATATCCATCATTTGTAACATTTATGCATTAATTTTTTTTATAAGGACAAAAGACTCCATCTAAATATGAGCGGTTTAAATTTATGAAAACAGTAGATTATGTTATGTTAGGTTTCAAAAAGGGCAAAACAAAATGGTTTCAAGAATGTATGCTCATTTGCTGCTTTATTTTTCTAAACTATACAAAGTTTCGAAGTGTTTATAAAACTCCATTTCAAGACCATTTTGAATTGAGCAATTCAACTATACAGTTTTCTAATAAGTCACTGACAATAAAATATCAAATGAAAAAATTTATTCATAACTATTTTATAATTATTTATCATGTGAGACTCTTTTATTGTCCATCAATAGTTATCAAAAAGGTGAAGCTATCTAACGATTTGAATGTTTCTGTTTTTATATTGTAGTGACGACCTAGTAAAAAGTTTGGTATAAAATTTGAATTAATTTATTTAAAATTTACCCTTAAGCTGTTTAGTATTCAGATTTCACTGAGTATTACCACAATGCTACGTACTTCCTTACAGGCAACATGATAATATTTAAATGGCGAAACAATTACCACATTTAATTCAAACTTTTCAAAACATTTAATTAAAACCACATCCCGAAAGACGCTAAAAGCTATCTCTGGTGGGGCTGTACCATCAACGCGAGTTTCTTTCGCCAGTTTTGGCGACATTAAGCACCCTCGATAGCAACCGCTTGCAGCGGAATAGAAACAAAAGTTAATGAATAAATTATGGACATTCTGCCCGGAACGCGAAACATCGGTCCACGTTCCACGCAGGGGACAGGTTTCGTGTTCCTCGCGAACCGTCCGTCCCTTTGGTGCAAAATTTATCGAATATCTGTATTTCTTCATCAACCAAAAAGGCGAACAGACAAAAAAAAAACACTTGTTACGAAGGTTCGTTCGATGATGGTTCGGGAAAGAAAATTCGAAAGCAAAAAAAAAACTGTTCTGCTTTTATTAAAACAAAATGAAGACAAGGGAAAACAAAAAAAAAAAAACAGACCGACACAAGAAAGGACAGTTACCAGATAGCGTAATCAGTGTGATAGCGGATGAGGAATGTTCGGGTCGCCCCTCACAAGAGGAAACTGCCGGGTGGATGATCCATGGGATGGAAAACGGCAAAGCCGCTGGCCGTCATCCCGTCCGCTCCGGGGCGGTCGCGTTTGTGAACACCCTCATAATTACAAAGGACTTCATTTTTCGGGTGCCAACGGGGCGGGATTTCTCGCCCCGGCCGAAACGTGCGTCGAATCCTCCTGCGTGCGTCCCATTTCGGTGTGGAAACCGGGGAAAAGATAAAGAATTTAAAGCCCCACCAGGACAGATATAGCTCAACCCGCGGCCCGGGGTCGGTGTAAATCGTGTGACCGTTGTTTGGGCTATCGGATGGGTGTGGAAAAGGGACAGGGGGAAGGTTTAGGGAAACGACAGACCGCTGAAACCGTTGGTGACGAACAACGTAAACAGGTTTTCCCAGAAGGATCTTTATCAAGCAGCCCGAACGCGGCCGATGGGCGACGAAACCAGTAAAGCCGCCGTCAATCTTCCATTCCGGTGGTAATCGTTTTCAATCCCTTTGGAGGAAGTTTCAACCAACTGCCGGCCATTGAAGAAGGTCGGAAGCGAGTGCCGGGACGGAAGGGGGAATTTTCGCTTGTGTCGCGAGCGAGTCCTAATCCAGCTATTGGGATAGCTAAGAATAAAAAAACGGGAACCACAACGAGAAGAAAAACGTGGATGCAAAGGCAAAACGGTCTAAACATTCCGCAGGATTTCGGTTATCGCTGATAACCGGACAATCGGTCCCGGACCTTCGCGTGGTGGGTTAAAAAAGTGAGTCAAGGAAACAAAAAAAAAAAAACACAACAAAACCAAGAAACAACCACTTCTAGGGCGTCAGTTTTGTTCAAGCGGCTGGGTGCAGAAGGGTCGAGGTGAAAGCTTTTCTCTTTTCTCACAAGTGGTCACACTTGCACGCCCCCGTGCTGGGGCAGGTCAGCCAGAAGGGGTAGTTTACTTCGTGAAGGGTTACCGAGGTGTAAACAAGAAATTATGATAATTGAAAACATAATAGGTGTCGGTGTTGTTTTCCTCTGCTAGTTGAACCGAGCCATGGTTTGATGATTATTTTCCGCTCTCTGCACCGAGCGAGCGACCGAGCGGTTGCTTTGTGCAAGGGCGGATTAAAAAGAAAACTCCCTTCGCCCAGCGCTTTGGAAAAGGATTTTCTTGCACCGTTCTTAATGCTTTTGCTTTTCCCTCGTTCGGGATTTGGGTGGAAATTTCTAGGCTAGACTTTTGCCGCCGCGTGTCAAAGGGAGCGCAGTGTGGCGTAAGGTTTTAGCCATCCCCTGAAGAGCCGTGACCAAACACGGACGCCGAGAAGCAGAATGTCTTGTTTTACAAGGTGCGTGTGGTTTACCCGCTGTGGTCGTTCTGTCCACCATCTAAACGAGGGTTTTTTCGCGAGCACGTGGCTTGAAGGGTTTGTTGGAAGGAAGGAAAACAGCTCCTATTTGTGAGCGCTTTTCTGTTGATTTCAAATGGAAAGCTTGTTGTGGTGAATGGGGCTCTTTGTCTTGCTTTGTTTGTTTGTTTTTTTTTACATTCATGCTCTGTAACAGGTCTTTTTTGCAAATGTTTCGGGAAAACGGCCGTATGGCGATTAGTTACGCTTCATGTGGATTTACTTGCCCATGTTCAATAAGCACTATTCGTCAGGAAAACAAAACATTTTTTTTCTAGCGGTATCATTCAAATTAAAATCCTCAACGGGTTGATTGTATGAGTGAACTTTTGATTTAGGGGTCGTTTAGTCTGGCGCGTTAGAGTTTAGTGTTTAACTCATCAGAGCGACCAGGTGTTGACAGACACTATTACAAATATTTTTTTTAATTCTCGAAAACATAGAATATATCTTGGAATAAATTTAAAAATCATTTAATGTTCCTCAAACTACAGAAACTGTTTTGATGATCTGAAATTAATAAAATACAACCTAGTTCTTTATTCTGAGCAATCAAACCAATACATTAACTCATATTGAGCTCATAAAGAACTTATTTTATTTTGGAAAAATAACTTTATTTTTCTTGACGAGCTATCAGCTGCGACTCACTCTAAGCTACGAATTCTAGCCTTCAAATAATTCAGGAACTGGTAGAGAAGAGCAAAACTTGTAGGATTAATTTTAAGTGTCTAAGCTCTCATCAGAGTGAGCGATAAAAAAAGTAAAAATGCTCTTGCTACCGATACCAAACCAATGTTCCAAGCGAACAAATATTATTACGTACGAGATTTTCCTGGTAAAAAAAGATTATTTTAATGAGTGTTAAGCTTAAAATAGTTCAAAGTCGTAGAATTAAATAAAAAATAAAATATTATTGATAAAATCTTAACTTGCCTGAGTGCAAACGATTGCAGTAACTTGTATGCTATATTTGCATGGTAAATAAAAACTGCTGCAAACGTATGAAAAAAGTCATGCTATGCTTGTGGCATAGCATGGCTCATTTCCAGTAATATTGTAGCAAACAATTAAAATATGTTGTACGAGAAGGCATGAGAATTCATGAGACATTCAATAAACATTTTCATTTAAGTCAAATAACAAAGTCACTATAAATTTCATTCACTTCATAAAGCTACAACTTGATAAGAAATTTCCAAACTGCGTTACTCGCAAACTGTGCATGCAGATACAAAAAAAAAATAAAATAATTTTAGCCCCAAATTCTCCAAACATCAGCAGCTTTTTTCCTCAAATTTATTAGTTTCTCTGTTGTTGAAAACCAAACACCTAAGCTACTTCCTTACCTTTTCCGTTACCGGCTTGAAGTGTGCCACACTCTTGGTCTGATCGCTCAGCACCTCCGAGGCAGGAATGTCCAGGCTCTCCGAGACGGAGGTGTTGTACTTCCATGTGAAGGTAACGTTGCTCGGGTTCGCCTCCAGCTCGCACACGATCTTTGCCAGCTCGTTCCTGCCCACATTATACGTCGTCACCAGCCCGGGCCGACAAACGGGAGCAACTGCAATGGAATGAAAAAAACAACCAAATAAAGTTAAACAAATGCAAAAAAAAAACGGTTCACCAAATAGGTCTACCCGGAGCTTCAACCGCTTCGAGGCGAAGTAAACGCTCAGTGCTTAAATTGTGCACATCCCTAACCCTGGTGGAAGGGAAAACGGCACACAACATTAGAATTATTATCGGATCCGATCAACTGCCGGTCCTGCTGCGTGGTGGAAGAATTTCACTTTCATCGCAAACAACAACCCTCCTATTCCTACCATTCCGCCCCCTGCACACACACACACACACCTGATCACAAACGGTAAAACGAAGGTGTGAAGATGAACAGTTTGCACCATTTGCGTGATTGGGTATTTAGATTCCGGTCGAGTAGGGCCACTTTGCATTGGAAATGCCGGGCAGCGAAAAGGCACACCCTACCGTTGAAGATTTTCCGGATAGCACCGATTTTTCCGTCCATTCGCAAGCAAGAGAAAGAGAGAGAGAGGGAGGGAGAGAGAGAGCGCTGTGTACTTTTCCGGTCAGCGCTAAAGCCACACCACCGAATGCGGAAGGAGCTTGCTATCGGTTCGATCGATTCAAAAGAAAGTGGAGATGCCGAAAGTAAAACGGTTCGTCCCTTCCACCGAACCTGGTACCACCTGAACGTGCAGCCAGGGTGGACTTTTGGGTGAGAAGTAGAGAAAGAAAAAACTTCTCGATAAGTAGCGAGCGGTTAGGAAGCTTATCGCACGCCATCCAATTCCTTGCCGGGGGTATTCCGTTCCCACCAGCTCCTGTTTCGCTAATGGCCCGAGTGTGCGGGGGAGCGGTGCGGGCAGAGATTAAATTTAGAAGCAAGCAGCCTGCTAGCATCGATATTATTCAATTACCGACTGCACGAATGGGAAACGGATGCGCCAGGCCCGCCGGTTCCGGACGATTCCCTTGCTCCCGGCGGGTTTTCGGCTGGGATTTAGTGGTGGCTACATACACTCGGATGGAAGGAGGGAGGAAAGAACGATACTTTCGAATAAAAAAAGAAACAAACTCCCGTGAAGCGACGGGCGGAGCGCCTTCGCCCTGGTGGGATTTTCAATTACCGACCAATGTCGTGCTGGCACGTCGTCGATAACCCGGTGCGGGAGATGGAGATTTTATCCACCGAAATGGCCATCCAATAGTGCTCGGTACTTAATACACCTCACACGGTTGTCGTGGCCATGGCGATGGTGGTGGTGGTGGTGGTGGAGAGCTTTTTAATTGAAAAGTAATACTCAACGCTCGTTACTGGCTGCCTCAAAATTTTCGCAGCACGGGTTTGGAGAACATTGTTTGCTTTTCCTTCGCAATTAGGGGCATCGACTTTGGGCAAGGGGGCAGCCGGTAATGAAAGAATAAGCGCAACGGATTAAGCCGAGTGCGGTGGAAAGTGTAAAAAAGTGTACGCTGGAGAGGGAAATGGATGCACACAAGGAAAAGTTTGAAGGAGTGGAGCAGGCGCGGCCGCGCTCACCCTCGTTACCGGCTTTAACCTTCGTCCACGTCGACTTTCTAATCGAAAATGATTTGGGTTTAATGTAGAAATGATGTCGATCTTAATGATCCAATTAGATGGTTTCGGTGAGCAACATGCGCGTGCCAAGCGCCGTCCAACCCACACTATTCGCTTTATCGAGTTATAATGAGTATTAGCGCAAAATTTAATAAACTTTCCTGCTGAACCTTTTGCCGCGCTTGGGAAGGGACAAAGGGGAAAACGAATAGCCTTAGAGGTTTGGGTGTTGAAAAAAATGCTTTTCCACTTTTCCCTGCTCTGGGTAATTGAACTGACAGTGGTTGTGCTTTAGCGAGACCTACGAGGTGGTAGAAACTTTGTTTTGATTTCATTAGCTGGATGATAAGGATGACACCGGGGGGAAAGGTGGTGAGTGAGGGCACAGTGATTGTTTAAAAATTAAACGAAAAACTTTTATAATCCATTATGCGAGAATGATACGGTTCGTTCAAACGGTTTGAAAAGCGGCCATAGAAGAAAAAAAAAACACATTTGAAAGCGTTGTGTCCGTTTGGTAATCGACCTAAGTCAAGCATTTATGAAATGGGGTTCAAATTACGAATGTACTACGAGTTTTACTCTGGGAGCCATTAGTTCAATTAGAACATTTCGATTAAACTCTCCAAAAGTTTGACAGTTTGTGGGACATAAGCAAGTAGCTTTCACCATATGGATTTTGAAAAATGAATAGCGAATCTTTACGAAATTATCTAAATAGAGCGATACTAAAAAAAAAAAATATTATAAGCTGTAGTTTGAGTGAAATTCCATTAACAGTCTTAAAATATCACAAACAACATGGATTTAAAAATACTCTTATAACAAAACTAGAAGTTAAATGTTCATACCAACTAAGGAAACAATCCAAGCTTGCAAGAATGATTCAACAGCTAGTGACATCAGCAACGAAGCATTAAGGAGGGTTGGAAGCGTTTCAGATGCTTTCCAAGCAAGATGTTTAATTTTGTATATTTTTATTACTTTATCCATAAATCGTTACTTTATAAGATCAAATTTACTTCAATTGCCTTCAATTTCATGTACAGATTTTTACGATAGTACTTATCCATATATTATTTTCATCATCAGTTGCTACCAACCTTGAGTGGCATTTATAACAATTTGCCACACTGATGATATTAAATAGAACATCAGCCATTCAGCAGCCAGTTTCTTCCGTTCATTCTGTGCAAAATTAATTGTTTGAGTTCTAAGAATGAATCGCCACTGTGCATGTAGAAAAGTATATTAACAACCTTCGTTAGGATTCGCTCTTTAATTTGCTGCAATTACTTTTTCAGATGGCTTCATGCGTAACCGTAAAAGCAGTGGCAGGGATTTAAGAGTGCTTTTTTACAATAAGCTTAGCTTCCTGGAAACACTAGAACACTTCGCCGCAGGATAATTTGCCGGAGGTTTGTAACGCGTCTTTCTCTGCAATCTGGTATACATTAAGGCGGTTCTCTGCTCTTAAGAGTTGACTGTGGTGTATAATTTACTCATAGTGTGGTAGCCTTCTGCTACACATTATTCGACCTGCGAAGAAGCTTTTAAACGCAAAGGGTTTGATTTGCGCTACAGGACTACCACAGGAGTGTAAAACCAAGGTGTAAAAGGTGTACAAGGTGTAATAGATTCGGCCAGCACTTTACTTACACCCTGCACTAGATACCTTGGAGTTTTGTTTTCGAACGATGACTATCGCTGATGGAATCGACTTTACTCATCATATTCAACTAAAGAATCGGATTGACGTTTCAACGCTTTTAAGCAAGGGTGTGGACTTACACTAAGCAAAGTCGGAGCAGCTGCTGCAACAGCGAATATCTACGGAGGTGGATGTTTGTTACTCGATACGTTTGGTGGAGTACATCGTAACAGTGGTAAAGAGTCTGACTTATTTGCGAGGAACACTAGACGCATGTTATCCGTTTGTCACAAACTAGTGAACTCAAGTCACCGTTTCGTGTAAGCTGATAGCAACCAACTTTTGTTTGATATTGATTCGCTTTTTTTAATTTCGACATTTTATGTTTGTTTATAAACGTGGCTTTATTTCTATCATTCAGAAGGGTGAACCAAAATAAAGAGACTTTTACTGTCTCTCTATTAATGCTTCGGATTGTTCGTTCATCCTTAGTTTAAAAACGTTCTTTTAACCGCTTTTTTTGGCAAAACTCATTTCATTTTTCAAAAGTGTTATTTTTATGTCAATCTCCCACTGTAAGAATTCTGCTACATGGGCCTTGAAGCTTAATTAACTTCGTTAAAACAACACATAGAGATAGTTGAGGGACTTCTTGATGGATGGAACAACTCGCTGGCGCTACTACTTAGACTTCTACGCTCCGGTAAGTTCGCTCACGGTTATACCATTACTCAACGTAGAACATCTATGAATATGTTTTATTTCCTTAACTTATCTTGACTTTCCTTAGTTAAAATAAGTTTCATAAATATGAGATCACTTTAAGAGGGCCAACGATGATCCCGCTAATTAAAAAAGTAAAACAAACCATATTTATTATTCGGTAGGAACGGCTAGGCCGTAGTGCTTAAAACAAACCATTCAAATATCATTTTCCAATTTATTTGCTGAGAGCCTTGCAAAACTATTGTAATTGACATTGTTTTTATGCAAATAATTCATTAACCAAATTTATAAGGTGTTTTGGTTTAAGTTATTTAATATTCAAATGTTGACGTAGCTACAATCGTAGGCCTGTAGTGACTAACTGGATTCAATGTAAATGTTTTTAAATAAATAACCCTCTTTCTCGTGTTTTGTTTCATTTTCCTTGCAGCAGGTGCACGCCCTACGGACAACTTCTCAATATCAAGATACCAGCTGCACGGCAAAACATTTTCCACACCGTTGACTATCCAATTGTGCCATCGCTAGCGAGGGGTAAAAAGCACCCCATAGCCGATGTCTCATTTTGGGGTGGAGAAGCGGTCTACTACAGGGGCACAAGTAGTAGTAGCAGCAGCAGCAGCAGCAGCAGTAGTAGTAGAAATCCAATCCATATCGGTTAGTGTAATGTAGCGCAGCGGATTGTTTTTCACCGCTCTGCACACTTTTCCAGCCGTGCCGTGTGAGAAAGGGAAGGCACAACATCATCAAACAGAGCTCCCCGCCCGATACGGCACTCGGTGCAAAATTTCCTTTCATTTTCGCTCTCACCCTGAGCGTGGATGGTACCGTGTTAATTCAATCAACTGCCGGAAGCCAGAATGGGTACACAGTGCGCCCTGTTATGGGGGAACGGTTTTCCTTCCTTAAAGCTTGCACGCGTTAAAAGGGGTTCCCGGTTGAAAGATGAGTCAACAAGAGAACCGGGACGAGCAAGCAGTGGAACGATAGATGCCTCACGGAGGATATTGCGCTGACTTCCGGCTGAAGCGGCGGCAGTACCAACCAGGGCACCGTTTCGCTCCGTACCGGGACAAATAGAATCAACTTCGAAACCGATCCATTGTCACTGTGGCATTACTGTACAGAGTGATGCTGCTGCTGCTGCTGCTGCTGTCGTTGGGCGATAAAATTGATTGTTTTCCTTCGCAGCCCCAGTAATCATTATTTTCATCGTGCCGTTTTGTGTTCGGCGTGCCACTCCTTGTTGCGCACGCTGTGCTGTTGGCGACGAGCGTGTCATCACGTTGCACAGCTCGTCGGGCAGCTAGATGGAGGAAAAGGAGCACACGTGTGCTAAATTTTTCACGCCCGCAGCGTAGTGTGCGTGTCCTTTCCTACGGGAAGAAAGCCACATGTCAGCCCTCGATAAGCGAAAAGTGCTTTTCTTTGTGGGCCGCTTCGGCCTTTGCCGGGGCCCGGGCACGTGCTATTCGGTGTGAGTGTTCGGACAATAGTGAGGTTGACTATCAAAAGTAACAGCTAGCTCCTGCCGTCCGGGAACCAGGAGGCTGGCGTGATAGATTGGATAGGGTGTACCATATGGTGTTTTATTTTCTCTCCTATTCTCGACCATGAGGTGCGACAAATGTGTTGCGCTGATGCTCTGTTTGGGGTTTAGACGCACCCCACAGTCGAGAGAGGAATAAAGAAAATGTAATATTTGCTTCAACTCTTATGCAATATTAAAAAAACGAAATGAGCACCACCCAAGAACGATCTTAAAAGTATTGAAGTTTCGTCTCTCACCACTTAAGCGTCCTACGAAAACTCTGCGCTCTTGAGCAATATTTTATGATTTTTATTTTCCACTCAATAAACAAATTCAAGCAGCATGGCAGGGGGAAAAACTATATCAAGATGAAACGAAGTGCTGCAGTGGTGTTTTTGCGATGGTTTTCCATAAACTTGCAAATGTTATGACCAGCCTGTCTGTGTGTACAGTATAAATGAGCGAATTATCGAGTGGAAAAAGCGAAGATAGGAAGGTTGGTAAACGCTAAAAAAGCTGTGTTTGAAGAAATCTTTTCCCGAGCCAAGTTAGGAAGCACTTGAAACTCAACAACATATTTGAGGATTCTGTTGGGCTTTGCAAGATTTTTGCACTTCCATTTACGAACAAGAAATCATGGAGATGAGAAGCATCGGAACGAGCCTAAAGTGAATTAAATACGCATTGCTGACTATTTTAAGCGAGATGACTCGCTAAGTGTTGCAGGCAAATGATGTTACGTTTATTTTAGCGTAATGATTTTGGGGACTACAAGTCTTTTTCAGTATCACGAAATGACATCATAATAACATGTCTTACTCGTGTCACGATAGCTTGCGCCGTGCGTTCACTGATCATTTTACAGTATTTTAGGCGAACAGCGAAGTTACTGTTCCTGACGTTATTTATGCTACCAAGGGCCCTCAAAATTCTGCGGG
>KB671573.1:164479-175714 GCA_000349105.1 Anopheles epiroticus | reverse complement strand
TTCAACTAATAAAATCATCACTAAAATGATTTACCCTTTTTTCTGCAAACTTTTCAAAACTCCGAAAGGATTAAACATGCTTCAAAGTCAATATTTAAAGTAGTTGTACTGCATTAGCTGAAACAATGCACATAAATGGTGGAATTTTTCAGCGTTCAAACTATCCGAACAAGTGAAACTTACCTCATCAAACGTTCATTATTTGCCTGTACCAATTAATTATCCATTTTTCATTTTGCCAAAGGCAAAGCTTTTTAGCTACCCGTTCGCTCACTTCAATCTCGCCCCGAAATAGTGGTAAAGCGAAAACTTCCCTTCAATAAGATTAATTAGCTGATGGTTGTGTGGGCTGCTGCGGTAATCTGCTGGAAAATCGACTGCAATCTTTCCTGCGATTTGTTTTAGTTTTCCCTTGCCTTTCTTTTGTGCCCACTTTATTACCCGGAAATTTTCCCTTTCTCGCGCCGATTGTTGTTACTGCACTGTTTAAATGCAATAATTCTTCTGCACGTTCTTTTTATGCTCTCTCTCTCTCTCTCTTCCTTTCTCTTTTGCTGAACACAATCCTTTGTGTGCTGGATGCATTGTACCATATTTCATCGTCCAACATCGTTCAAACACCGACCCGCCAATGTAGAAATCCGCCAAACAAAGCCCCCGCTGGCAGCAGGGCAACAGTGGCGCCGTCGGTGGCTACGGTGGACCCGGAACCGGATGTGGACTGATCGTCGACGGACGATCGCGGGACGAGAAGCTGGGCACGGCGGACGGGATGGAGGACGAGCGGGACCCTGACGTAATACCCGCCCAGTTCGGTAAGGCTCGATTAAAACAAATTTATTTCAATCAAGCAGCCACCCCAGCAGTTTGCTTTCCCTCTTTCAAATGGAGGTTTTCGCATCAATCCTTCTTGTTTCTTTACCTTTCCTTTTCTGCTCTCTTCCCTCTCTTTTTTCCGGAACTTTTGTGCTGCAGCAGTGTCGAACGATTCAGAAAGTGTTAGCTTCAACTCCTCTAAGTGGCCAAACGGGAACTTTGTAAGTATATAGAAAAAGCTTTTCTGCCAAAAACAGTTACAATGTACCTTTCAACTCACTGAATCGAAGCGTTAAGAACGCCTCGTGTTTTTATTCTGCAGCACACTCTTTATGTCGGAAAACGCTCAGAATCTCACACCTTTCACCAATTGGTACAGTTTTTGTACAGCTATGAATGAATGAAGTGAATGAAAAAAAAAAACACTTCCAGCAATATATTTTGCTTGTTAAATTTAATATACTTGTGGTCCTGAAGGAAGCAATTGCTATATCTGAAATATATTTGGCTTACAGCAAATATATCAGGCTATGGTCAGCTACGTTTTCCTCTCATTCGGTTTGAGGACGTTCTTTTTGATACATCTATCAGATTTATCTCGAATGCCTAGCTAAGCCGTAGCTCAACTGGCAGGAACTCGAATATTAAACTTTTTTATTAAGCTAGAATATTAAGCTTAATATTAAGCATTGCTTTGAAAATTTGATAAGGCCTCCAATATCATCTTCGAATGTCAACGGACACAGTCCCATTGATTTGGTTAACCCTTGAACAGCACATGTTGCGTTAAGCAATAAAGCCCTTTCTTTCGCGATTTCACGTGTCAAACTGCAACTGTTTTCTTAATAACGTGTTTGCATTTTTAAAAAAATTACTATCTTGATTGGCTAATCGCGCAATGAGGAAAGAGGCCCGTCTCGATCTTCAGGCCTGTTTTAAAACCTTTCTACCGGCCCGAGTCCGGTCATTCCTCTTTTCCGTCGGAGTTCATCCGTTGCGCGCGCCACTCCTTCGGGCTCAGATTAACCCCATCTAGAGTTGGGAAATGAGCAGTACTGAGCCTCACTCACTCGCCTCACCAAAAAGAGCGAGAGCTCTTCTCGCACATCGTTAGCTGAGGTAGCTCTTTCTAGTTGGACCATCTTCATATGAAGTAAGCAAATGGTCTGTTCATCAACTAGGGAGTAAAAGAGATAGTTCTTTGAGCTCTTTTTTCTTCTGTGTGATTAGGCGGATGACACCATCTCAGCTCACGAACAAAGAGGTAGCTCTTTTCTCGCCTCACTTGAGAGAGAGCATACGCCGCTCCTCAGCTCATTAGATAAACGTAGTTTTTCACAACACTAACTGCATCCCAAACGATTAGAGAAGCCGTTTCGCCTGATTTGCTCTCTCTCTCTCTCTTTGTAACACTTCGTCCTGTTCTGTCATACCGCTGTCCCTGCCAAACGGTCAACCCCTGTTTGTAAACAACAGCACATCTAAAAGACAAGGCCTGGTTTCTATTCCATCTCGTGGAAACTCTTTCAGCTGCTTTTCAGCTGCTTCAAAAAACCAAACAGGTTTTCTAACGTCTCCTAATTCAGCTAATGAGTTCACTCTGCTCCATAACATAATAAACAGAACAATAGACACCCATATTTTTGCAAACGGATTGAAAATTTGAAATTGTGAATCAGTACTAAATCGCTTTGAAACAAGATGTTAAATGACCAAATTATGCATCTATCATGTATCGAAAGTGAAAAATTAATCAATTCATATTATTAAATATTTTTTGCTTATTTCTTTTCAACTGAGCAAAACCATTAAAAAGCAGTAACAATATAACCTAGGTGACAATGGGCATTATACACTAGCGTAATCCTCTTTTACACTAGAGCTACCTGTTAACAGCTTGCGTAAGTTATCCAATAGAATGTTTGCTCACACAGTCAATAATCAAAGAATTTAACTTATTATTATCTTGATTGAAAAATAGTCTTGTTTCGCACGCCTTAAAATCATAATACTATTTTAATATTTTTATCAATTTCCATCGTAAAATAGTGTGATATGCTCAAAATTTATTTCATCGATTTAAAACTAGCTATGGAGATTGTTATCGAAATATTAGAAATAAATATATTTTTTACAGAGCTCAATAGATCCTCAATGCTTGCAGGTGCCACATTGGTAGATCAAGACTGTGCTTTATTAATTAAGTTCCATGCCCTCTGGCTTTCAAAGTTTGATTTTAGCTCAGTGAGTGCGGCTAATTAAAATCTCTCCTATAGAAAACTATGCTGCAGACTGAGCAAAAGAAGGAAAAGTAATCGAAATACAACTTAGAAACTGAGAATTATTTAAAAACAATACTGAAATTGTATAGCTCTTTCCATTCGACGTTCAAGAAAGCTAAATGTTATAAGAAAGCTCAATACAAGTGTCGCGTCTTTCTTTAGTAAGGGATATGCGTGATAAGAAGATGCATATTACCGAATTGGTACTGAAGGAAGTTTCATTTGCTTTCATCATTACAACATAGCCTTTAAACTCTATCATGGTGGCTTCCACGCACGAATTCCTCAACCCCGAACCAGTCTATCAATAATTTCAACCGGATAACAACATGTCACCTAAATACTTCCCCAATACTTCATTCATTAATCACTCCCACAAGACGTATTATTGCAACCGTCATCCCTACATACATTTATCCCACTCAACATTAACCCATTCAGCAATGCATCTCGTTTTCCATCAATCCATTTGAATGTTTATCAATATTTGACGGGCTTTTCCTTCCGTTCTGCTTTGCTCAATCTACAGCCAGTGCATGGAACAAAAGCTTTCCCTCACACAGAGAACACATTTTAAACTTTCAGTCATCTTTTAGCCCAAGCACAGCACACATTCTTCGTAACCGATGCCAATGTTTCTACTAACTTGCTGACAAACCGATAAAAGTGTCACTGCTCGTTTGCCTGCCCCAGCTCGATTTCACGTATTAATAATACATTGTGGAAAGGCGCCCCCGTTTTCCCCCCCTCCCCGAACCGAAAGCATCCAATTTTGTACAGACAATTGATCCGAGCTTTCATGATTCCTTTTCACTCCATCCCGCTTCCCGATCGCCGACATGTCAACAGGGCGTGTTCGAACCAATTGCCCGACAGACCGTGCTTCACTCGATGGCCAACCGGGGCTCTACCGGAAGGAGGGCTGGGTGGACACGGGCAAATGTACGTGTACGTATCGATGCTGTACATGCTAAGATTGTCCACAACCCGGAACAGTCTCGTACTCGTTGTCAACGACGGCGTAAGCTTAGCAAAGCATACAGCCGACAAGCCGACATACAACCGACAAGCCGACGAATGAAGTGAAGACTGGGAGCAAAGCTGAGGAGTCGTACCTCCTTTTCTGGTCGTGTTTTTGCGAGGCTAGAAAATGATGCAGAAACGTGCCATTGTTGTTGTTGCGGCTGGTGGAGGAAAAAACAACTGTAAACACCGGCACACACAGCCGTTGCACGCCAATTGCCCAAATCATCGAAGAACACCAACTCGAACACCCTCGACCTCCCAGCGCCAGGATAGAGCGGAACCCTCATCAACGGAAGCACCCGGCTTGTTGTGTGCTTATGCCTTTTTCACGGGTAAATAATCGTGTCAAAATGTGTTCCACCCACCACCCACATCGGGTGTATGGCAATGGTTGCTCATTTTAGGACCGTCTTTTTTTTTCTGGCACCTTGCTCTGTCCACTCGCTCGAGCGCTTCCGGTTGCGCTTTGTACTAAAGACTGATGATGTCGCCGGGTGTCAATTATCTTTTCATGTTCTCAGGTTCTTGAGCTGGACTTTTTCTCCCATTATTCCTGGGCGAAGCTTGTTAACAGCTTGTTGTGCGGGAAAAAGGATGCTCTTGAGGGTGTTGTATTGGTATTGTTTCTCACTTCAAGGACGAAGAGTTGTTTAAGATGCTAGACGAGAAGAAGCAACTAATTTCACTCTTAATTGTTGTAGCTTCGTTTCTCCATTCACATTCACACACAGCATTGCTTAAAATCAATGCGTTTAGTCAGCCGCTTTTGATACCTTTGATAGCACACCATTCATAAATCTTTCGTACGCTGACGGTCGGAAAATTCCCCCGAGTGCACAGATTGAACCACTAATGTACTAATGTACAACGTCCGACGTTGCGCCGTTATTGTCGTAACAGAAAATTAATTACCAGATCAAAAATCAATTAAATAATCGATCTCTTTCTCTCTCTCTCACACTCCCTTACAGTATGACAGATACCCAAACCATGACATACGACCGTCGGAGCTGCTGATACCGTCCGCGGCAGGGACCTTAGGTCCGGCGACAACGAATCAATTACACCCGACGAATGTTAATCAACCGGGTGATAGTATTAAATTAGGTCCGTACTACACGCCCAGCGGTCTGCTGACGGGCGGTGGCACTAGCATGGCCACCACCGGCGCACCGCTGGGTGGGGCAGCGTACCTCAGCCCAGCCGGAGGTGGCGGCATTGGCGTCTCACATCCACTCGACAGTGGCGGGCTGGCTGGGGTCGGTGTTGGCGGTGGCGGTCCGCTTCTGTACAGCGGCGGAGGCGGCGGAGGTGGCCAAACGCTCGCCGGTAGCCATCATCAATCAAGTCTTCTGCCGAACGGTACCACCGGCACCGGAGTTAATCCTAACGATTATGACATCAATGTACATACCATCAAAAATATGCTAATGACGACGCGCGTCCCCGAGAGTTGCGTTTAGTTTGGCGGTCACCCAACCCGACAAGAAGACAGGAGGAGCGCGATGGACGCGATGTGGGTTTTCTCAAGAACGGTCTGGTAAGGTGGGTAAGCAGTGGGCACGAGCATGAGCTTCCAAGAGCGGTGGTTAGCGGGTAAGCCTACAGCTTTGGTTCGAAGTGGTTCTCTCTGTTAACGAGCAACAGGTTGAAGCTAATGGTGTTTTGGAAAAAAAGGAATAAGATATGATTGCTGTAAAAATATGGTATACCAATTCGAAACTAAAATTTAATTTTTAAATTTAAATTACAACATGTCAATAGGTTAACTAAAATAAAAAATCAGTTTTCCTTTATTTCGTCCTTTGTTTATTATTTCATTATTACTTTTCATCAAGTGAATGGCAATGGATATAGACCAGGGATAAGCAAACTGAGGTCTGCAAGCTTGTTCTATGTTTAGTGGAACACTTGCTCTATTTTAAAATCTATTTTTCCTGTAAAGGTTAGGCTAAACGGGGCGCATTCACAAACACATTCTTGTGCTACTCTAGCGCCATCTATTGAAGGCCACCAGTAGCTAGACCAAAGCGCAATTCATCACTCAAAAAGAATTTCTGCTCACATATCAAATAATCATTGATTTGAATAATAATTCCTTTAGTTGCAATTTCTTCATTGGAATCAATTTTCTACAATTATTTCCTCTTAGCACCGGTTATAAAACAATGAATAAACAAACCTGAGATAACCGTTCCATTTGCAATGGTAACTCGATGCGCATTTGTTGACAGATGAATTGCCTAGCTTGCAAAAATTGTTACCAGGGGGCAGCACTACAGAATGCGCTTGTGAATGCGCCCCGTGTAGCCCTGTCTTAACAATCAGAGTATCGATCGATAAGTGTCGCACTCAAATAAAATAAAGGCAATGATTACATTTCTGCTAAAGAATGTGAGCAACAGAAGGAAAGGCATAGAGATCAAGAATGAGATCTGTTCCACAAATTGTTGCTCTATTTTATTTATTTATCTTTTACTCTACCTTAATGCGTCACTTCTTAGCTAAAAACTTCCGCATATGGTTTTACTAAACCAGATTTGTTTCGACTCTTAGGATTTCTGTAAATGTTTTGTACTCTTAAAAATTGTTATTATGGCAGCAGTTTTGTCTGTCGGCTGGAAATGGGAAAATTTAAGTATCAATCTTCGAGCAGCTGTTTGCAATAGCAGCGGCAACAAAACCCTGTGAAATGTGTTTATGCCCAATAACTGAACGCTCGCTAAAGACCGTACTACGAATGTGTCGATCTACTTTTAGTTAACCATGAAAAATTCAGTTAAAACGAGATGAAAAATCAGGTTGCTCATCCCTGCTATGGTAAGGTTGCATTCGGAAAGTCTGCTATCCATCTTTATACACACGTGTATATAAGAATGAAATCAATTTTTCGCTTTTGTTTTTAAATAACTTTTATATGTAAACGATGAAACAACAAGATCATTTAAAAAAATAGCAAAAGCAGGAAATTGGTTAAAGCTAAGGTTTTGAATGTGTAATTTGCCACGCTAATGAAAAGGATATGAAAATTTCAAAAGCAAAAAATCCCATTGAAGAAACTAAATGGAAAACAGAAACTAATTCGTTGGATTATTTAACCTCTCTAGCACACTTTTCAACTATTAAGCATTTTTTTCATTTAATTAACTTAATTTTCATTTTATCAAGTTTATTAGTTAAAAAAAGTTTGTTGTTAGTAACAGGAATATCAAGAAGCTAAAAGCTAAAGAATTATTCATTTCATACATTGGACAAGCCGATATATCCAATGAACATTATGTTTGATATCAAATTGTACTTTAAATTGATAGTTAAATTTTTCATTTAAATTTGTCCTGTGCCATCATATTAAAGAATGAAAACTTTTGCAAAGATGCCCAACAATTCCGACCGAATCATTTTTAAGTAGCAAAATAAACAGGAGTGTGTAATAGAGAGAAAATGAAAACGAACCGAACAAGTAAAAAAAATAATTGATGTTAACTGTAAATGTAATAGAGTATATGGTAAACATTGGATAGGTAAAACATTTTAACCCCACAAAGGGAAGCTTGACCACCGTTTTCTGTTTTTCCGTTCACTTCCTCGTGGTAAGTGAAATACGCTTTTGTAAGTCAAAAGCTCGATGGAGGCGCATGGTCATTTACAAACATACATAGGTAGTTTAATTGAAGTTGAGCTCGGGTTTAAAACAGTGGTGATGATGCTTTAAAAAAGAAAAAAGAGAAGCTAAAGTCACTATGAAATGGCCCCATTATTCTGCTCCCACTGTTTGATCCTTCACGCCGCTCCACAGTTGTGTGCCAACGTGTTTTTTTAAAGGTAAAGTCCAGTCCAACATATCGCGTGAACCTGTCTAATCATCTCTTTCCTACCTTCTATCACTACTTAAGAGTAATATCAGTAATCGTTCATTGTTTCATATCTAACCCAGAACATTCTACATATCTTCGATTGTGAGCGTTTTCTCTAAAGGCGTAGTTTTCCGTGTTCCGTATCACGCATTGTTTGCTAATCATTTCATTTTCAGAGTTGAGTAATAAATTGTAACTGTACATAGGAACTGTTTTCCTCTTTCCGCGTGTACACGAAACCTTGTATGAATAAGGCAATAAGGATTGTAGAAAACAATCGGTGGATGTAAATAGGAAGGTAGTTAAAGCAAAACAAAAGTTTACATGATGTTTTAACAGCGTAAAACAAACCCCTCAAACCCCTTTTACATACTCGTAATGGCAGATAGGAAAACCGTTGGTCGCGCCACAAATGCTGGCAGGATTTTATAAACACCTGTTTCTTCGGGGGTTTGTTTTTTTTACGTTTTCTTGTCCATTTTCCAGCGGCAACTGTACATACCTTACTCCGGCAAAGCCCTTTCCTTTAGATCATAGAAACAGGAAAGCATAAATGGAATGTGGTATGTGTGTAAAGTGTGTTTGTGTGTGGATGCTGGTTTGCTGGAGAGGAAAAGGAAAAGGAACAGGACGATAAATCATCAGACGATAGGACACACACAAAAACACAATAAAAAGAAACAAAAAAAAGAACAGAAAAAAAAGAAAGCGAACACTAAAACACAATGTAATGTTGTACAAAACACATGGGAAGGGAAAGAGATAAAGAAAGGAAAAATGAAAAACGTGTTCTGTAAGATGTGGACTAACCCATAGCAGATAGTTTGAAAGCAGCCGAAACAGAAACAACAATAAACATATAAGAAGAAAAAGCATTTGTGAGACAGTGGAGATGGAAAATAAAAGTGAAACACATTGCCGTTTTAACCATTTGTGTCGTTTGTTTTGTCGTTTTTTTTTCGCTTCCTTTACTCATTCACACTTTTTTAGTTTAGATCAAAATTCAACATTAAACTCTAGCAATAGTGATAAAAAAAATTAGTAATATAAAATCAAGCGAGCAGAAACGTTCACACTGCTCGCTGCAATGTATTTTAACGCTCGTCCGAGCATAAGACACCAGCAGCTTTACACTAATCGTTCGACAAATGAAACCCGTTCCAGCTAGTCCAGGATGATGAATAATGGAATCGGTGGGTAGAATTTTCTCACTTTGGAAGCTGAACCGCCATAAACAGTCCGCCGGAGTCCACCAGCCCGCTGACAATGTTAAGTTACAGTTGTATCCAGTGCTGCTGCTTCAACGTCCTCCTCGCCGGTACACCAAACAAAATGGTCGAAAGGTTTGTATTCCACACCGACAACTAGCCCACAATACCACACCGACCACAGGGTGTTTCTACGCCGGTCAGTTTTGAAAAACCCAGAGTGGGCAACAGTTTTACCAGCTTCGGGTAATGTGAAGCCGGGGTTTCTTCCCTGTTTTTCATTCACCGCGTGTGTATACGTGTGGGTAGATGTGTTTAATTATCACACCCGAAAAAGAAACTTACCCACGAAAATGAGGCATGCCATTTTTTGAGTGGTCTGGTTTTGTAATTCATGCGTGTTTTAATATGCGTGCGGTGTGCTTTGTTCGATTGTACCGCAATTACATGTAAAGCTGTGGAGTGGAGAATAGTCGATAGGAGCTCAGTTGTTAGAAATACGTTACATTTACGTAGATTGCTTTAATTTTATTCTTAATTAGTAACTGCTTATTATTTTCATTTCAAAGCCAAAGGACTTGAGCCAGTTAAGCAGCTCCTAAGCAGCTTTCTTTCGTCAAATCGAGCAGTCATCATTTAAAGTCAGAATTTTTATTCTATTTTTTGTTTTATGTATTTATAGATAATTATTGGTAATTGATTATTATTGTTATTTTTTTTTTATTCTGTAGTGACGGCCTGGCCGTATTGTGTGACTAAGTGTACCCGTCCATATCAAGATTGCAAATCCTGCGTATGGGGGGTTGTGACTAAGTGTACCCATAGCAGGATAGTCAATCCTGCGTATGGGGGACGGCAGTTGTCCGAATGAGATTCGAACCGGCGACAGGCCTTTTGACAGCCCTACGCCGTTACCACTGTACCACCGAGCCGGCCCAAAAAACATTAAAAATTATTTTTTATTTTATTATTAAAACATTAAAAATTATTTTTTAAAATGCGGATTAAGTCGTACATGAGTTTGAGGCTGAACGTTCCGATGGTTTGACGCTTTCTGATGATCCACTGATGATGATCTTAGCGATGACGGTTAGTGCTTTTTGCCAATGAAGGAACATATAGCCGAGCTGTAAAATGAAATTTAAAAGACCCTTTTTAATAAAATTAAAATAAGAATGGATGACAGTGGCCGAGAACTATAAAAAATGTGTACCGTACGCTCACCTACTATGCATGGGAGATGTTGAGATCGCTGAACCATTTCACTGATGATATTGCACAGTAGTTTTGAAATACTATTAATAACATTTGTAATAATCACTCTTTTATACTTCCTCCCACTATCCCTAGTTTAATTCAACATTTACCTGTTGCTAACAACTCAATACGAAAGGCGGCGTCTGCAAATCAACAGACGATTTTGACCAGTACCATCTGGTTCCCCCTGTCTGCCTTAAAAAGTTTTGAGTTCCACGGAGTTCAGTCCGCTCTCTTAAACAGCCGTTTGGTTCTATCGTGAACTGTGCACACTGTCTTAATCAACCGCGAAGTACCATCGAGTATGGTGTGCTTGTTAAGCAGCTTCGTAGTTCGTCGTCGAAGTTCTGCTCCCTTTCTTAATCAGTTACAAAGTGCGACCGTGGTACGATTTTCTCTTAAACAGCCCCAAATCAGCCAAAAATTTCGTTTTTATTATGTCTAGCTGAATGGGTATGCTTTCACTGTTTTAGTTTTCGTTCGACCAAAACATGGGTTCGGTTTTCAATCATGCTTAAGGCTACGAGTATGCCATGAATTTTTATTTTAAAAACACCAAATTTTTTATAGCGATTTGATTGATTTGATTTGATCTTTTAATGCTGTGCGTTTCTTTTAACTTTCACTAAAAAAATAAAGGTGTGCGTTTTTCGGTGAGTCTCATAAGTTATATGGCTTTGTCAAAGTAACTTTGAGTTTTACCAAGATTTTCCAACATATCGACCAGATTCTTCTTCTTCTTCTTCTTGGCCCGCTCATTACTGAGCACGTCTACTTGACATGGCCAGGTCG
>KB671573.1:121087-156749 GCA_000349105.1 Anopheles epiroticus | reverse complement strand
CTACCAGCTGACTTGTTGCATTTCAGCTGTCTGATGGCACCGATGACCTCGTCCAAGGATGGAGGGGGCACTTCGTCGATGTTATCCTGACTGCTGCTGTGTTGTTCTCCTCTGTCTCCTGCGCCTGGTCCGTCTTCTCCTGCATCTACTCCATCTGCTCCATTCAGGTGTCTGTTTAAGTAGCACTTCCACCTGTCGATCACCTCTCGTTCGTCCGACCAGATTCTTCAATAGAATTTAATAATTCTATTTAGCTACCGTACAGTAAAAAAATCTAGTTAAACTTAATAGGAGTGTTAAGATCAGAAAAGAAAATTTTAGATAATTTATCTTAGTAAAGACATCTAGCGATTTATATATATTCATATTTAAATTTATTTACATATGTTTGTCCTCTAATCAAGTGTTTAACAAAACAATCATAAAGTACCCATTGTTTGAAGACAATCAGTTAGAAAAGATACATAAAAAGGTTAACATAATCTTGCGTTCCTCATACGACAGAGGAGGGAAATTAAATTCCTTTTACATCTTTCCCTTGTAGTCAGAATTGCATACCCAACTGAATGGGGTATGAAGTCCAATTTAGTTAGTCAGAAATGACTGGTATGACCTAAGTGATCGTGTAGTCAGGAAGAGAATGAGAGTAGCCTACCCTAACCCATTGGTGACGACAAATTTTACGACAAGTTTCTTCAGTTCTTCAAGCCATTCCACATTGAGCGCAATCGCAACGAAACTCCAAATGAGAAAAACATTTTGACATTTATTTTGGTAGTTGCAGTTGCGCTCAATCTGGACGTGATGTAATTTAGCTGTTTACTTCTTTGGTCTATTACTGAGAAAACATATCACTTTGTGTCTAGCAGCCAAAGCCACCACAAGCAGCTCGGATGTAACTAACAGCACGCTTCCCAGAAATGGCGAACGACTAAAGGTCCAAGTGACAACAAGCGCAGCTCGGCTGCGACAAGAAAGATCCTCAGAATCGGCGAACAAAACTCATAGCAGCCAAACCACAAAACAGTGAACTACACAGTTTCAACTTCATACACAGACATTCACAAAAGCCAGAGCAGCAGAACCAGTAAAGGAATTCTAAATCTTCAGGCACATGACGCTAGTTAGTCGAAGCCTTTCAAAGAGAAGGTAAGCCTCTGAATGTGGGAATTTGGACACGCGTCTAAATATCCATAGGAGGATACAACCTTTCTCGCAGAATAGAAGAAGAAGAAGAAGAGAAAACATATATAACAATCAAGTACAAACCGATAAAAAGTCATCAATTTCGGTAATAATAATATTTTTTTGATTTTTGAAAGAGGTTTGAAATAATTCATACAAGTTTTCAACGATTATCAGATGTTCTCGCTCTAGTTTTCGTCTACCCTAGATATCGCACCAACCATCATTAAGAAATGTGCGGCTGACCATTGTAGTTGCGAAACAGAGAGGAAAGAAGACAGTTCGTAGACAGCACGGAGCACGGGAACGAGCATGGGTAAGCTGGAGCTGGTACAAACGCTTACCGGGCACAAGGGTCGCGTGTGGAGCGCGGCCTGGCATCCGACCGGCAAGATGTTTGCCTCCTGCGGGGAAGACAAAACTATCCGCGTGTGGACGGAGGCGGACACCGACCGGTGGGTGACGCAGACCGTCCTTACCGATGGGCACACTCGCACAATCCGCGACGTGGCGTGGTCGTACTGTGGCCACTATCTCGCATCCGCCAGCTTCGACACGACGGTGGCTGTGTGGAATAAAAAGTCAGGCGAGTTCGAGTGCAACGCGACGCTCGAGGGGCACGATAACGAAGTGAAGAGCGTGACGTGGTCGCGTTCGGGCAGCCTGCTGGCGACGTGCAGCCGGGACAAGTCGGTCTGTATCTGGGAGATTCATCACGCACCGGTTCAGGAGGACGAGTACGAGTGTGTGGCGGTGCTGAACGGACACACGCAGGACGTGAAGAAGGTGTGCTGGCAACCGCGGGAGGATGTGCTCGCGTCCGCCAGCTACGACAACACGATCCGGATGTACCGGCAGGACGTGGCGGACGGCGAGTGGGAAATGCTGGAGCCGCTCGAATCGCACACCTCCACCGTGTGGAGCATTGGGTTCGACGCGACCGGCAAGCGGCTCGCGTCCTGCAGCGAGGACAAAACGGTCAAGGTCTGGCAGCAGTACCGGCCAGACAACACGCTCGGCATCGTCTGCCTGGAGCGGGGCACGGTTTGGAAGTGTGTGTGCACACTGGCCGGGTACCATACGCGCAGCGTGTACGACATCGACTGGTGCAAGCAGACCGGCCTGCTGGTGACCGCGTGCGGCGACGATATGGTGCGAATATTCCGGGAGGGCCGCGACTCGGACCCGAACGAGCCGAAGTTCGAGCTGGTGGTGGCGGTTCCGGCCCACAGTCGGGACACGAACAAGGTCGCGTGGCATCCGACCATTCCGGGCGTGCTACTTACGGCGAGTGACGATAGCGAGATAAAAGTTTGGAAGTACGTGGATGAGGAGTAGCTACCCAGCTGCTTGGGCTCATTGGGCGTGGGCGATGGAAATATTGGGGATGTAAATAAATTTGTGTAGGGGCGGCTCGGTGTTCTCATGGGTAGCGGCGTAGGCCTGGATAGGCCTTGATGCCACGCAAGAAGAAGAATATTCACGTTATCTATAGATGGCTTTTGTTAATAAAGGAAAATTTGTATGAATATACATGTTTAACATTTTGTGCATTTTAGTAATCTATCAATTATTGCAATAAACACAGCATTGAAGCATTTCCCTGTGCTAGTATCAAGAATCACAAATCATGTCACATTCAACTAACCAAATGCTTTATTTAACGGCGCACAGAACATGCAACCGCACTGAAAAGCTAATTGCGTTAGATTTTACAGTATCTTCTCACTAAAATGATGAATGAATTATTCCACATACACACAACCACTGTAATTATGACTGCACGATCAACCATGACTCATAAAGTGTACTCGTTAGACGAAGTCAACCCCAACGTTAAATCTTTAACGCGCTTCCTCACATGCACGTGTGCGCCGAGTAGCAATAGTGGCTCATCAATCAATTAATAATATTCTATCCTAATTAGTTGACGTATTTTTCTAGCGCATCACACGTCACGGAAGTGATGCAAAATAGGTTCCATTAATCATAGGAATGAAAAAGTTCTGTGGAAATTAATCTTACTTTCGGTTCGCTGCTGGAGGAGTGATGGTCTAAAAACTTTCATTTTTAGTGTTAAAAGTGGTGCTCTTTGCTTCCTGGCTGCGAAAGAAGTGTTAGTCAGTTTCGATAGTGTAAACTGGATATAAAGATATCAAAAATACATATAATTTCGGATGTAGGAAACAAACAAACCTGCGCCACACGGTTTTGTTTTAAGGCAGTGATGCGTCAGACGTTATGCTACCAGCAGCCATATCTATTTTGGTTTAAATACACTTTCTTTTAGTAGTTTTACTGGCCTATCCCTGCCTGCACAGCCACCCACAAACGAATGTATTGTAATTAGGACGTGCATCAATACGTTAGAAAATATATAAGAGAATCGAAAAACGTGTGCCAAGAAAGACATCGAGGGTGGAAGTGTGCAGAGCGTAACAAAAGCCCTAAAGCTAACTTTACATCAATTAGATTGATAACCGTTCAGTAAAGCTTTCATATCGTGATGGATCTAATCTCAGTAGCGCAACTCGTCCGTATACACAATCGCTGAACACGCACCGGTACGCGCACGCATTTAAATTAAGCCACTAAACTCTGTGCCAGGTATTAGATTAAAGTCGGGATAGAAAAATGCGATTGCCTAAATACGCTGTTGCTCGTCCTTCCAAGGTAGCATCGGATTATGTTGTGTATCGTGTGTATCTCTATCGTTCCAGTATTTTTTTTAAAGCACTGTAGATCATTGATAAGGAAAATGCATTCTAAATGCATCGCTAGGTCGCTCTGCGTCTAACGGTTCTACTTCGTAACGGCATGGATGGCCTCCGCGAGGTAGCCCACATTTTTCGACGTCACGCCCGCCATCGAAATGCGGCCGTCCTTCGTTAGGTAAACGCTAAACTCCTTCGACAAACGCTCGCACTGCTGCTGGTTCATGCCGGTGAAACAGAACATGCCGATCTGGTCGGTAATGTGCGACCAGTTGCGCGACGAGCCCAGCTCCTTCAGGTTGTCGCGCAGGGACGAGCGCACCGAGATGATACGGTCGGCCATCAGCTTCACGTCGCCGAGCCACTCCTGGCGCAGCGACTTGTCGCCCAAGATTTCGGCCACCAGCCGGGCACCGTGAATCGGGGGGTTCGAGTACATCGGTCGGATAATGATCTTGATCTGCGACATCGTACGATCGGCTTCGTCCTTGCTGCCCGTAACCAGCGAGAACGCACCCGCACGCTCACCGTACAGGCCCATGTTCTTGGCGAAGCTCTGGGCCAGCGCAATCTGATGGCCGTCGCGCAGGAATGCACGCACTGCCAGTGCGTCCTTGTCGACGTCCCCGCTGGCAAAGCCCTGGTAGGCCATGTCGAAGAACGGGAACAGGTTGCGCTTCTTGATGACGGCGGACATCTCGGCCCACTGTTCGGGTTTCGGGTCGACGCCCGTCGGATTGTGGGCGCAAGCGTGGAGTAATACTATGGACTTTTCTGGAATTTTCTGTAAAAAAAAAGAACACAAAGCACATTAATGCAATTATTCAGTTAGCTTGATCGTAGATCATTAAACTGTAGTGAGATATTGCAAATCTAATTCTACACAGGTAAGTTAATAACCACACGAATTAATAACTATTAATTAATAATCACACAATAGTATGGATTCGCTCTGAAACTAATTTTTGGCATCGCTATATGAAAAACAAAACAAAACAAAGACTGCTTATCACGAACAAGTACAAGATCAATAATTAAAACAGCAAACATAAATTAAAAATATATATTCTCGTCATGAGCACGTTCCTTTTACACTTTTGTACCAACATTTAAGAAAAATACTTTTACAAAAGTTGTAAGTCAATTTTTATCAGTCTCAGAAAAACTGACGCTAATTGACACTATTACAGGGTAAAACTAGTAATTATTTATAGTCTAACGCACTTGAATTTAATAGTTTGAACGAAACCAAATAATGGTAGTCACTAGAATTCGAAATTAGTTGGAGCTTCTGATTTTAGGATCAATACCAATTTAGAAATCTAGGATCAATCCTGAAACTGATTTCGGAATCGATTCTGGAGTCGATTTCAAAAACGATTTTGATATCGATTCCGTAAATTGTGCCATTTCCTATATTGGAGGTACGTTTGAATCGTTTTGCAGCTATTGCATTGCTTCGTCAACCTATGAAACAGCACATAAAATAAGTCTTTCAAACAGGTTGAATTTTTCACAACGGAAAATATAGAAAATAAGGGAATGTGTTTATAATAACATTACCATTTCCAAGCTAGTTTATATAGATAACGATCAAGAGTTCACTTTTCTAATCACTAAAACCAATCCATTTTTGATTCAAGGTAAAAGTTGCCAAGCTTGAATTGGCATACGAATTCCAAACTAAGGACGGTGAAGCATTATATTTTTTTAAAGTTTTTAATATTAATTCCATCCCAGTTGGAACCTAACGGAAAGTTGGAAACTACAGGAAAGTAGAACAGTAGCTTATATACTCGAACATATATAAAAATTTAAGCCTTACTGCTCATTTTTTCTAAAGTAAAAATGTTTAAAAAAGCCCACATTTGAAGTACATCTTTACCTTATTAAATATAAAACATTACATATTTTTACCAAAACTAAAGCCATTCATTCATTTGTAAGCTGCCATCATCTCATTGAAAATGCTAAACTGATATAACGAAAACCTTAGCACAAATACTACAAGCTCATTGAATTAGTAGCAAACAATGAGTGCAAACAACTCCAAGCAAAACAACACACAATCGAGGCCATCACCGTTGTGGTCCTCGAGATCCATCCGTCGACTGATAACGATGAAGTCTGACGTAGCACAGCCCATGTGCGCTTTAGCACTCTTTCAACCCAGCCTAATGCCATTCACTCGTAACTTGAGTGATAATAAACCGTACACGTCCAGAGAATGGCACTCCCAGCCCTCCCGTCCCGACAGACTTACCGACAGATCCTCCAGTGCGCCGGCAAAATCGAACCCACAGGTTGATGGATCGTAGTAACGGTACGCCTTCACATTCAGCCCCGAGTGTCGGAAGATCGGTCCATGGTTACCCCACGACGGTGTCGGCAGATAGATATCCTTCGGCCCTGGGAAGAAGCTGGCCAGAAAGGCACCACCAATACGTAGCGCACCAGTGCCACTGATACCCTGTACCGTAGCGTTCAGCCCATTTGCCACGTGTTCGCTCGATTCCCCGAGCGCTAGCAGGATGCTGTGTTTGCAGAATTCGGCCGTACCACCGATCGGTGAGTACTCGTGATCGAGCTGCTTTTCGGCCAACCGTTTTTCGGCCTTTTTCACGCTGGGCAGCACGAACGGTTTGCCATTGTCGTCACGGTACGCACCAACACCCAGGTTGATTTTTTTCGGGTTCGTATCGCGCTTGTACGCTTCCGTTACGCCGAGAATCACGTCCGGTGGGCCCATCTGTACGCCACTCCACCAGGAGCTGAAATTTAGGTGAAAAAGTGCATTTTTATCAATTTGTAATTTGAAAGACAAAAAATTTGGTAACTTGACTGTAAAGATTAGCTTGCACAAACATTTTTTCTTGGCAAAATGTCCGCTTAACAGGTTGTTGTCTGTTTAACGTGCAAATCAGCTCAACAAATAAAACGTTCGTGAGCATATTTGCTTTCATCATTATCAACCGTTGCAGCGTTGAACGATATCGTAATATCAAATTCCCTTATTCACACCTTTCTGCAGCTGTTGATAGCGCATAAGGGAAGGTTGTTGCGTGCAAAACACGCAAGCATATAAAATGTTGCAAAATTCAACAATCATGGTAGAATATGGCTGTGCAGCGTCCTTGAATAATTTATGTTGTGTAATCGGCCCTTTCTAGAATCTCCCAACAAGAGAATTACAATCTGGAAAGATTAGTGAGGAGAGACCACGCATAATCTATGAGTCATAAAAATAGCAAAACTGTTCGGTTAATTCCTCCTAATACCTCCGAACAAGAACCGCTTTCACTCCGTTATTTTTAGCCATATCCACTCCACCTGTCCATCTCTTGAGTTTTTAACCATGCACTCCGTTAGGTAATCGTTGTACCATAAATACAACACCTCCATCTACGTCATCAAGCATGTGCGTTCGCAAAATGCGATCACGGTTCCATCAACTGACCGGCGTGACCTTGGCAACTCACCCGAAGGTCACCAGCGATGCACGGTAGGGGAGAATGCTAATTCGACCGGATTGTCTCCTGTGGATAGATAATATCATGCTTACCTGGCACGTACGGCCAGCTGACCTTGGGCGGGCAGCAGCACATTTCGCAACAGAACAGCTGAGCTACGCTGCAGAGCTTTCGAGCAGGCCATCTTTCCGAAACGAAGCGCGCACCGCTTTCACGCGACAAGACTGGAAGGGAAGCACTGGAAAACAAAATACTACTATCACTATCATGTACCAGGCACGACTGCGCTATTCTTGTATCTGTACACAGTGCAACAATCTGGTTTCGTTGTGCTTCCTGATTTTCCTTTCTACTCACCGATAATTGTTATCAGAGCGTTATCAAGACACGCACCGCTGCGGCTGGTGAATGTGAGCGGCGAATGGGAAACAGAAGGTAACGCAATGGCGCTACGTTGACAGCTATGTTGAAGGCAAAAAAGTGACAGTTGACCCATTCCCATGGACACAGTGAGACGCTTGGTTTAATTTATAAACAGTTCTCAGCTCGTTTTTACTTGATTTTGTCTTTTTTGTAAAAATTGAATACCTTTAAACTCGTAGTTTTTATTTCAATATTGAAATAAACAACCACAAAATCATTAAAGGAAAAATTGAACCTTTTTTGTTTTATTTTTGGTCATACCCTATCATCGATAATTTTACATGTGTCATGTGGTTCCGCGCGCAGCTCTATTGAATTTGCTGCTTTCCGAGAATGCTGCTCACATGAAGGCATAGAAAAAGAGTAGAATATGGAAAATGTTCTTGTGCAAGCGTTCTTCTACATTTATTGCAGTAAAACACAGTTGTATAGCAGCGTTCTTGCACAATAGATTTCTTAAGTCTTTAATTTAATGCCAAAACAAGCAAATCGTAGGTATAAATAGAATAAAATTACTTGAAGCACATATTTCCAAGAAAGTTTGACAATTTTGCAGGAAGATAGCTTTTTATTAAGCATTGTATTAAGTCGGATTGTCCTCTATCGCTGTCGCATTTTGAGTTTATCAAGCGATATGGCCCACTCAGTAGTACCTGCACGAATGAGCACGACAAGCTATCGTGAATTTCTGAGAAACTTCACAATGTTAGCATTCAGCCATCCCAAGCCAACCGTTGCTATTCCGGATTGTCGTGAATTTTTCATTGAGCAAAACGGCCAATCGCAGAAACTGGAAATTATTTGCATGCGAAAAGCTGACCTGTCTAAGGAGTTAATCAAATGGGCGTACGATCTGGCAACACGCAATCTGATGAGTAAGTACCGCTCGTATGGACTTCGCTGGCCGAAGAAAACGATGGAAAAAGAGTTGTACATGTGGTGGGCGCGCTACTTGATCGTTTACGATCCGTCCAACTACGTTCCTTGCGGGTATATAATGTTTTGTTTCGAATACTCCACGGAGCATACTATAGTCCACATCGTCGGCATACATGTGGAGGGGATGTACCAAAACAAAGGTATCGGGACGCAGTTGATGAAGACGGTTGAAGTGCTTGCCCGTCGATTCGGTGTGCAGTTGCTGACGATTGCGGTGGCGAAGAAGGACCTTGACATGAAGCGATTCCTCTATCGAATGGGCTTTGTTCATGAATACACGTCCACCTGGCTCAAGGGATATGAAATGCTAAAAATGCCCACCAAGTACTACAAAACGATGGTGGACTGGTGCTGCCAGGGAACACGTGATGTAGAGTGAAAAAGATGTCTTGAGGACAGAACTTTCTACTACTTGCTTCTGTAAACACATTCACTAGTTAACACATGCTACTACGCAAAGCCATACACATTACAAGAAATGTTGAACTATTTTCGAATAAGAAATTAAGACAGCAAGCTAGATCCTAGAAAATAATGTAAATATAGTTATTGATTGTCATTTTCTCATGCATCATTCCAAATAAACTGCTGGAGTTTTTGCTTATTTAGAGTCAAACAATGCTCAGTAAACTCGAAAATGTTCATAGAATAGCGAACGAAAATAATTAATGTTTTTGTCAAAAAATATTCCACCAAACGAGAAACTTAAATCTTAAACATAAATCCACAGCGTCCTCTGCCAGATTTTTCTTGAACCACACTTACTTGAAAAGAAAACGTATTGAAGTATTTTATACATACCTTGTTCATGTCGAACTGTCAAGACGTTTCTGACAAACACACAACATTAAACGTCAATGTAGCTTTGTTTTGTTTTGTAAACAGAACTTTTATTTGCCGCGCATCGTTTACGGAAATTGTTCATAGAATCGCATTAATTTAGCCTCCAAAATGGTAAATATACGCCTTTTCTTACCTATATAAAAGTAGCGTATGATAATACTTACATTTCCCCATGTTTTACATCTGTTTCAGCTGCCACTCTCTTTACTTAAAACGGCACAGAGCCATCCTATGGTAAGACGTTGTTCCGGCTTTTTTCTATCTCATTTCGTCAATGTTGCCAAAATTGGTCAAGTTGTTCAATATTAAAACAAAGTTCGTTCGAATAGATGTTGAATGATGCAGATATTGATAGGACTTTTGTTTTCTATAAGGCGATTTCTTGTTCCTTACGATAGACATATATTGTTCAATATCTGCTGCCTGTTTGAATTGGCCAGCATAACCACATTTCGACGGCTCTGGGTGTTTGATGGTCACACCCAAGGTGGAATTGTTACGCGAATACTATTCCATCCAGTTTGATTACATGATAGAGGTTATAATTATTTCAAGTGCTTCCTTTCCATGTTTAGTCTCTCAGCTGTAAGGAAAGACTTTTTGATATAGAGGCAATTACTGACTCTTTATTTTCCATTGATTTCTCAAAGAAATCTACATATAAATAGCACAAGTCGGTTAAAAAGTGTAAAACCCTTGCTTGATAGAAGCCTTCCGGAGCTGAGGTAACAGTTACAATTAAAAGTTCATAGTAAAAATATCTGTATAAGAGTGCGTAATCCTTTAAACTTAATGTATGCCAATTTCGAACATCCACTGTTAATCAAAATCCTGTAAAAGTTTTGGTCCTGTATGTGAGTTTTGGTGTCAGCTGCAACACAAAGGTTAGTTAGGAGGTTAATCCGTCCTCCTGTGAACCGAACCACACCAGCCCTAGCGAGAAGACTACACTTAAATGAATTCTTGAATGGAATAAAGTTAGTATGCCAGTAGGGGAGACTATAGGAACTTGCTTACTTATGGTTGGCCAGCCCTTAACGCGGGCACTTCTATAAGGCATCCATCCGTTTTCTGAAAACTCGGTCCATGGTTGCATTCCTCCACCCTTTGCTGCATTTTATCGCCCCATAAAGGGGTTATATGATTTACTTAGGAATGTTTGTACCTGGATTTCTTAAAAAGGTTCCTTGTTTCGTGTCCCATTAAACTACATAGAATGCCTGAATTTTAGCCTAAGCTTCATACAATGAATCCTAGTATTATAAATATGGTAAGGATTCAGTAAATTCATACTTTTTAGTTGATTGTTTCAATAATTGACTCACAGTTTCCTAAAACATATTATGGCGTCTTAAAACATTTTTTTTATTTGTCATCTGTAAAAATGTGATAAAATACCTTAAATTGAATGCATTATGTTGAATTGTTGCACGGCAATCGAAGTTCTAATGTTAACTCTTGACTATTTAGTCAATCAATAGGACCCTTTCTAAGATAATAATTAATGAAGCAAAAAGAAAAATAATTTAAATATTTGAAATGGCGGGATTTATGGCCTCTTTCAATGTCAGGCTATCACCTCAGTCAACAAAAATCCCAGAACGTCAAGCATATTAAGCCTGGTGCTATGAAAATTCCGTGTGAACACGCGCTGAGACCTCTTTTTAACTTAAGATTTATCCTATTATTTGACAAAAAGATCAGAAGTATATTTTTGGTCAGTAGTTTGATAGCAGTATCTGCATGCAAAATAGTTCAGGAAAATGTTGAGGTATCTAAAAGCAACAGTTCGTCTATACACTTCGGCAGCATGATTTTCATAGACCCGAGCCCTACTAGAGTTTAGAAAGCGATGGCTAAAAATGGTCATTAAAAGGGATATAAAAAGAATAGAAAAAAAAACTCTCGTACCTTCCTCATAAAATGCTCAACGAATTCCTTGTTTGTTGCAAATTTTCAAAAAGCTAATCTGTTATTCCATGTTAATCTAAACGCCACACGTCGACCACGCTGCGTAGATGTTAGATTAAAAACTGTTCATTCAACGTTAAAATATGGCGATACATAAATTTTACCACTATTATTTACGACCTAATAGCATGTCAACTTCCTTACACCAGCACGGAAAAGAAAACATAATTTTATCACTGTGTAGTGGAGTTTTTTTGCATATTTTTGCGAATAAACGGGACGTACGCCCGTGTCTATTTGGTTTAAGAAAGCAACCGTCTCTAAAATGAGCATTCTGCTGTTTCGCGCTTCGATGTGACGACACATTGCTGGAGGGGAAGATCTCCATTAGTGCGCCTCCACGGTCACTCTCATACGGGGTGTCACCATGACTCATAAAAAGCATACATTATTCGTTTCATTTCATACGATTGTTCATTTCATACGGTGGCGCAGTTGGTGGAGTTGAAAAATGGTGAAACATACAACGGCCACCTGGTGAGCTGCGACACCTGGATGAATATTAATCTGCGGGAGGTCATCTGCACTTCAAAGGTAAGCATTTCAGCAAAGATGTTTTGTGCGAATCGTTCGATTAAGATCGCCTTGGGGGGGGGGGGGGTGAGTTGAGTTCTACTACTAATCTTTTTCCCCTTCCTTTCCCCAACCGCCCAGGATGGTGATAAGTTTTGGCGCATGCCGGAGTGCTACATCCGGGGCAGCACGATCAAGTATCTGCGCATACCGGACGAAGTGATCGACATGGTGAAGGAGGACATGCAGTCAAAGTCGCGCAACCGGGCCGACATGAACAAGGGTGGCCGGAACCAGAACCAGGGCCGTGGTGGCGGTGGGGGCGGAGGTGGCGGCGGTGGTGGCGGTGCGGGTGGTGGCGGTGGGCGAAACAACATGAACGCCAACAATCGGAACACCTTCGGGGGCAATCGTGGC
The DNA here is from genome assembly GCA_000349105.1 of Anopheles epiroticus. Lineage (NCBI taxonomy): Eukaryota > Metazoa > Arthropoda > Insecta > Diptera > Culicidae > Anopheles > Anopheles epiroticus. The sequence continues at coordinate 144,274 of KB671573.1, read as the reverse complement.
GGCAACCGGGCCGGACTGGGCAACCCGAATCGAAACGCACAGAATAAGAAATAAAATGAACACAAGCAATCGGTTTAAGCGCGAGGAATCGGTTTTTTTCTCCTCCGTGGTGGCTCGAGAAGATTGCCTCGTTTTCTATTATGTTCCTTAATTTAAGGTGTCTCTACCTCGTCCGTTGGCTTCATCGGCTTGGTGCTACGGGCCGGTCGAATGTGTACGTGCATGTGGGAGGACAGTAGCAAATTAAAGTTACCCTCGAATCGATCGATCGGAAATATGGAAATAGACGCCCCCCCGGAGACTCTGTGAAGGAAGATGAAACCAAAAAAATACATTTCTTTCCTGTTCAATACAAAACGTTAAAAAACGCTAGAAGATTCATCGTGTGTATGTCCCCTTATTTGGTGACGGCACGTCCGAACAGCGGGTGCTGATTTTGCAGAAAGATTTGAGGGGTGGGTGTGATGGAAGACGTGGGTTCGTATTATAAAGATGGAAAACATTCATATTCATAACTCAACAGGCAAATGATCGTTTTTTTTTGTTAGGACTCAGGCGTCGATTATGGGTAGTTTTGAAAATTTAAATGTGTCATTATTCGCCAGTTTGATTTGCAGCTCGCTTCATTAGCATCTGTTTGGAGGCTGGAAGTGCGTTAAAATGAGAGTTTTGCACGATGACACACGGATGCCGGTTTTTGTGTGTGCAGAAACTTTGCCAGTTGTTTGCGAAAAGAAACAAAAAAACTGCTTTTTTTAAATTGTATGTCAATTAAAAGTAAATTAGATCTATTAACTTAATTTATTGTAGTAAATTGAACCACTTACTATTTTCCGACATCGACTGCTTAGCGCAGTTGTTCAATGTTATATCGTTCCTGCGATACAGGCTGTCCCTGAGATACACGGCTTATCAGCGATAGCGTAACTCAGGAACAACCTTCACATACACTGTTGCAATGGTAGGGGTAATCGAGGTAATTTGAACCACGTAACGAAAATAACGTTAGAAACCAGGAAAACCAACCAAAACCTTTCTTTGTACTCATTATTAACGATTCCATCCTGTTGTCACTACGGAACAATGATACCACATACCAAACAACATATTCGAAGCATATTAAATCATTTTCGAATACACTTTGCAACTTTGTACATTAGAATAAAAAAATTGATGCGAATGATACAACCGATATTTTGTATTGAATGTTAGCCTGGAATTTTAACTAATAATTAGAAAACCTGATGATTCCTCAACCTACTCTGATAGACCATCAGTTAATTTTGTCATGTGTTTCGTCAAATATGGAAACGTATACAAATATTCGCGGTCAATTCTTCGTTTGAAATACACATTTATGTTTTAGGCTATAATTTTAATCTAGCAACAGTACATTTTTTTTCTGGCCATCACAATCGATATTTTTGATCAAGACCTGCCCGAGCCTTTTTGGAGAGAATAAGAATCTGGGGCTCTTTCTGTGACTTTCGGTTCTTACTACACAGGTTGGTCGCACCTGATGATAAATACATTTACTTTACCGTACATTTGGCCAAAGTCTCTCTAATAAACAACAACAACAATTACCGTACATTTACTTTGATAAATTATGGCTACAGGTCCGCCAAACAAGCTATATCCTTTTTTCTCAAGGATTTCAAATCGATATTTAGCTCTTTAAATTTTAAAGCTCTACAATTGTTTCAAAAAGATTCATAAGACGTGATCTATTTTTATGAAACCCATTGAATCGCATCTACCATCTGTGGGCTAATCGAATCCCAAAGCCCACTTCATTTTGGCCAGCGCTCACTGGTGGGCGGTAGGGACCACTTTGTGAATCACTGGTCTACACAAATAATCTTTTCCCGATAGTATAAACCTTACTCCTAACACAGTTAGTTTTTATCATGTTTCGTAGGTAAAATGAATGTTCATGTTTTTTTGTTTAGTTAGTAATAATCATAGTTTCAGTGTGATTTAAGACATTTTTGAAAACAAAAATATTTTCTATATGCACCTCCATCATGTGGGACAACATGGGTCGCCGGTGGAAATCTGATAATAAAATTTTCAAAATTATCATTTTAGTTTAAGTAGGATAAGAACATATTCTTTTTACAATGTTTTATGCATGTCACAGCAATATTATGGGTTATACAAACTATACGACTATATCGCCCAAAATGATCAGTGATAGTTATAGCACCGAACATGCTACTAACATGGCCGCAATAATGGCAAAGAGACATTTAAACACGCATTTCCGAATCTGTAGTCTCCTATAATTTACGTAATATTGGCAAGCTTTTTTTGGTATTTTTTGGGTATTTGAGTATTGGCTATTAACACGATTTGTGAACCGGGTTTAACATAGACTTTCATTAGTAGCATTCTAACGAGTAACGGCCATATTGCCCCAAATAGTTCTTTCAGGATTTGAACATCTGGAAGATCAAAAATTTATATTGGACATTGAAACAGATTTGCCAATCCTTTGTGTTTGTTGTGCAATAGTGAATTGAAGGTCCGTTCTTTCTAAAAATTTATAACAACCATTGCGGCCTTTTTTTTTGTTCCGATTTTTTGTGATGCATTTAATGCAGTGTGATCCTCCTTTGACCAGACGTTTTGGCTTTTGGCCTTTAGAGAATCTCAAACTCAAGCAAATAAACTTTTCTATTCTCGTTTCGTCCAGCTTCCAGGGTAAAATGTGAGCTCAATAAGGAGCAAATGGAACAGCACAAAGATTCCGATATCTCTTGAAAAAATACAATTATAATGATATTTGTTTATTAACAATGTATCGAGAAACCCCTACGAAAAAGCCTACATACTTATATTTATAGGATAAAATTTACAAACTAAAGGGACCCTAATATTTAACAATAAACAGTTGCTCAAAACTCTAATGCTATATTGTATAGAAACCTGATAACCAAAATTTTGCTTGGCACGATGGTAAAATGCCATTTTCCTTCAATGGAAGCCGCCTAAATGCAGTTTTTGCTAATGTTTTGTGGATTCTCTCAAGCCTCTATTCTCGTTACTTGCTCGGGAAACCAAAACAAAACTTTTATGCACTGACTAATGGTATTTATCTGTAATAAATCTTCAAAAGCACTCAAATTCTTTTTTTTTTACTATACAGTTTTTATAGCTTAATTGAACTTCATTATTTCATTTCATTTCAGTGACCAAAAATCTCTTATGAGAAATTAAACTGTTCTTCTGATTCCCCTTTCTGAGTTGTCGTACCGGATACCATTGGACAGACAGGCGGTAAATTGTTTGTGCGATGAGCGACATATTCGCCAGTAATCCAAATGAACCCCTAAAAACCCATACATTTGGCTACATGTTTTGCGAAATGACTAAGCTAAATCCTCCAGGAAATCAAAATGGTCCGAAATTTAAATTCTGAAGAGTACATTAAATCACCACCGTCCTCCCCGATTGATTGATGTTTAACCGTTCAATTCACAGTGAGGCAAAGTGTGTGATAAAATGTAAAGCAATAATTCATTTACGACGGTTGACTGCTTTTCAAACCCTTTTCTTTACAAACGTTTCCTATTAGATTGAGCAACTCTCCAACACACACCTCAGCCCATAAAAGCCCAGTGATGGTGAGTGAGTCAAACTGCTGCGCGACAGCATTTCGGGCTCCGGATATGTGCCTGAAGATGTCCAAAGATACCGGCTCACGATCTCATTCGGCGCATTCGTCACACCTTTTGTGTGTGCGTCTGTTTTATGAGCTTAATCTTGGCTCGCCTTGGCTTGGTGCGCGGGTTCACCTCCGCTACCCGGGCATCAACTTACAACAGCTGAAAAAAAGCACCATCTCTTTACGGATGCTTCGCTACACAAAATCAAAAACCACAAGCAGGCTCTCCCGTACGCGGATACAGCAAACAGTCCAATGCGGCCGTACCGGCCGGCAGCGGACGTTAAATATAATAGTCCTTTAAATCTCGCGAGGAATAATGCCTCCCAAAAGCGTTCCCCTCTTTTGTCACAATTGCCTATTGCGGGAGTCGGGATGTGCACGGGGCAAATATGCGGTAGTCCCCCTCCCCCCTCTCCCCCCTAGGGTTTGTTGCTGGCCGGCTGGACGGAAAGCTCACGAAGCGGATGGACGTGCGGTGGAATAAGCGAAGATAAATTTAATTTCTTTTGGTATAAATTATTCCGTGGGCCTTTTGCCTTCGCGCCTGCTTCGCGTTCTCGCGCGGCGTGTTCTTGGCCGTGGTGTGCCGCGACGGAAACCGCAAGGGCGTTGATGATGCTGCTTAACTGATGCTCAGGTGAATAATCATGCCCGGGTCACTCTGACGGGGGGGGGGGCTTCGCTGTGTTCTTTCTCTTTACGAAAGCAATATCCCCAAAACACAGGGTAATGGTGCAAAATTGATGCGGTTATTAGAATGGCTCACAATACCAAGTTATTTAAATTTTAATTTTTATTTGTTTTTTCTTTTTTTTGTATTATATTTTTTTAATTCAGTAGTAACGGCCAGGCGTATTGTGACGCTTTTTGTGTTTATAAAAATATCAAATTTACTTAACATTGATAGCAGTTTCTTATACACAGTGAAGTTTAGTGACTCTCTCGTTGTACGAAAAGCGATTTATTTTGTCTTTTATTGAGTATAAAAAGTTAAATATCGAATTTTAGGACTGCAAAACGTGTTAGCATAAAGTTTTTTTTACTTTAGTTTTCACGTTTTACTAATAGACAGTAAAGTATTTTTTTATTCGATAGTAACGGCCAAGCCAAGTAAAGAATTTCTCAATAAACATAATTTTACTTTCTATTTAACAAAAAAGGTTCTCATTTTTAGGTGATCTGCTTTTCGAATTCCATCGGTACTTCGTCTTCATATAGTATCAATGTACTGATCAATAACTAACACAGTAACTCAAATCACAGTTATACAAAAATCTTCCTGCAGACGAACAGTTGTACACTTTTTTATTCTAAGCATCAAAATTGGTACCTAACTGAATGGGAAGAAAAAAATAAAAAAAAGTTTATTATTTGCTTATCTTGAACGCTAATACCCTTTATGCTTGCAAAGCGATATTTTATTTATTACTAGGAAAAGTTATACAAGAATTTAAGCTTTTTTTTTGTGCAAGAAAATTTCTTTAAAGGAGAAATCTTTTTGGGAGAGTCTGCACTGGACTTCTAAAATCTTATAATTGTGCTCTAGCAATATTTTTATGCAGAAAATATATTTTAAACTCCTTAAAAATAAAACTGATCCCCCCTATTGATCCAGCCCCATGCAGGACGCTGAGACGGTATAAGCTTGATAAGCCCGTAGCGAATGTTTCCTCTCTCTCTCCCCAGCAGGAAAGTGAAGCCAATCGTAACCAATCTCCTCGGAACGAATCGGAAAAAGAACGACGTCCAGAACCTTTGAAACGGCTGGAAGGAACCTCACCCCAGTCACGCACAGGGCACGGCGCAGCGGACGCGAGGGTGAATGGGTTGTGCGTGCGCGAGTGTTGCCCCGGAAAAAGGCACCACCACCAAGCGGCCGCGCACCAAAACAAAACCTCCTCTACAGAAAGAGAAAGGTAGGGAAGGGAGAAAAGACGGAGGGGTGGTGCGGTCCGCCCGTGTGAAGTGGGAAAGAGCGAGAATTAATCGTTTGAAATCTGTTAAAAACGACACCTCGACCAAATTGAATAAGAGCTAGTGTGAAATGAAAGGAAACCGGTTTTTCCGTTCTGTACACGTTCCGCCCCGTTCGCCAGGCCCCAGTTCTTCACCCCGCTTTTGCTCCGCTGTGGTTCGTTAGTGCGCTATTCAGTGCGGCGAGTTCCTGCCCAAGCCGCTGGGCCGCTCCGCTCCAAGAATCGCCGGACGAATCGAACCGATGGACGTTACGCCGTGCACGAAAGCTTCAGCCATCCTTCTTCGGGATGCTGCTTGCGTTGTTTGCCATTTCTTGCGCCTTTTGTTGCGATCTTGCGGCTTCGCGGTGGAAGCGATCGTTCGAACCGGGACTGATCACCGTACGTGTGTATGTGTGTATGGGTTCGCCATTGTTCCCGATCGGTCCATTGGGCAACGCTGGATGCTGGGGTGTTACGGTTCGAAGGTTCGATGTTGTTGGTCACGTTTTTACATCGTTTTTTACTCGCCCGGGATCACACCATGCCAAGCACTGTGAGCGGTGGGCTTCGAAAAAATGGTTCAAAGCATTTCCAATTGTGTGTATTTTTTAAAGTTCATATATTCGATTGATAAAATAACATTCTTTCTGTTGTAGGTAAGATGAGTTTTTCGATATAGCTTTATTCTACCATTTAATTCAATTTGATGGGCTATCTGCAGGAACTTATCAACAACAAAGAGCGCAATATGAGGTTAAAGAACTCTTTTAAGAGACAATTTCGGGTTGTTTACGATTAAAGTTTAAAAATTACAATTAATAGTATAAATATTTTCTGTTAGCTCAAAACCAACTACCTAATTACTGCTAAACAAATTTCTTTGTGTATAACATAAAGAGTATGAAGTTATTATGGATACGCAATTATCTACGAAATTGTCTAAAAATAAGTAAAAAACAATAACTAAAATGAAACTTTCATAATCAAATGAAGAAAACCTGTGGATAAGTGTACCACGAATCTTTATTTAAATTTTTGAAACAGTTTTCATAATTATATTGCTAGTGGAATATATATTTATCGTGTTATAATTTAGACACAACAGTTTTTTTTTATTCGGTAGTAACGGCCAGGCCGTATTGCTAGTCAGTACAGATATACTATTTTGAATTTTGTGTTTAACAACTTATTTTTTAATTTTTATCATTCATTTTAAGCTGAGCAGCAGCATTTTGAGTGCATTCTTATAATGTTTCAACTAAATCAATAAGCTTAAAAAACAAAAAAAAACATGCAGGAGTATAAATCCAGAAATTATGTACTGGAGAGTCAACATTTAGGACAAAAAAAAATTATTGATTGGTGTGTCATCCAAAAAGTGCAAAGTTCTCTTCGAAAGTGCTGTTAGAAAACAAGCTATTCAAATGATACAATTTATCCTACAGTTTTTTGTTTTTGCTTTGCTTTTATAGAGACTTTGAGCCGTTGCTTCATTAGTTCAAAAAAGCAAGTCATTTTCAACCATTTTGGAAAAGATTTAAATATGATTACATTTGTTTTCAAACCAACAAAAAATGTGTAAATTGAGAATGTCTTTGCTCAGCAAAGTTGTTTATGTGAAAGAATGAAATGTATCTCACGAAATTACCACACTTGCTTCTAATTCTGCTACCGCAAAAAAACCTTACAGCTATGAAAAACATACATTACATTACATCAAACCGCAAATAATCGTATGTACAACTAACTCCTATAAGACGTCCTATAGTGTGAGTAGCAGACACGTAACCATAAAATATAGCCAAGTTCAACGACTAGGAGGACAATGCAAAGCTATTTAACTGACAACTGCATCGTTAGGATTCATATTGTGGTTACCATACTCGACAAAAGGTACTTTTGGTAAGAAAATTATACTACTAAATTCCACAAAGAAGTCCTCCGAGCCAAAAACAACCCTGACACGTCAGTGTTTTCAAATAAATCTATTCAAATTTGTATTATCAAATTACTGATGCATATTTTTCATTAGGACGTCATTAAAAGTTCTGCCGCAAGTAAATTACAGCAAATATCAATTTCATTTACTTTGACCACCGAACCACACTTTCTTGCCCCACTGTGCCAAGATTACAACGGTCGATCGATCCGCTGTCGTTTCCGTTGGTCCAACCGCGACCAAATGCGAACTCTCCTTTCCTCCTAGAACCTCCACTGCTACACCCGGTAAGCGAATGTGGTGAAAAACAATGTTTTTACATAAAAATCTCATGTACCGGCAAGCTTTGCGGACCTTGTGCCTTCAAGAACACGGAACACGGGGTTTGCCGTCCGATCGCGCATTGAACTCTACTGAGCTGCTGCTGCTGTTGCTGCACGCCATTCCGCTGCAAATCCATATGCGTTTGTGGTTGGTTTCCCTTCGTACAGTAGGATGGTGCCCTTCTTTTCGATCGTTCCGATTGCAATCGGAATTTGAAGAGTGGGTGGAATGGTGCGGTGCGGGTGTTAGGTGTGATTTCACACCATTTTCCGTTCGCCGTTTACTTTTTGCCTATTGTACGCGGGATGGGATACATTCGCTGCTGCACGGAATATGGCCAGGTATGCCTAATTTGTTTTCTCGTCCTGTTAAAAGTGTTCTTCTCCCCCTTTCTTAAACTGGTTCTGCATTTCGCGTGAAAATTATCCTCCACAATTTTGCACTTCCACAATTGTGGCAGCAACAAGCAACAAACGTCGGGAGAGTCGGGAGTGATTTCTCCTATTATGGAAGCTCACCGAAACCGTATGCGATCCGCCAATTCTGTATCAGTTTATGGTAACGATCAGTTTCATCCCGCACGTCACGACCTTTTTCAGCAGCAAATACGGTGGATACGGTGAAATGTAACCCGCTCGAACGACGCGAGACAAGAATGGAACGCGATCATTTGCACTCCTTTGCTTCGCTTCCCCAGGCATCGCATCGGGAATTCAAGATGTTTCCTTTTCGGTGGTGTTTTTCCTCCCCGATCAGCTTGATGCGTCAACCAACCCACCGTGGCCGCCGATGCTCCCGATGGGGTCGAACACATAAAATTGCTAATCGATGAATATCGATCGCGGAACGATGCTTATGCGCGTCGCTGTTTGCGCATTACCATTGACACCCGGCCCGTGTGTCCGCTTAGTGCTGCTGCCATTCTGATGTCATTCGGCTGATGTATCACCCCCACTGTCCGGGCGAAAACCGACACCAAAGGAAACGGGAGAGCAATAAAAATGCTGCTTGCCCCGCAGGCTCGATGCCGATTCCGCACCCTGTCCGGGCCAGTTTGCAAAAGCTCTGAAAATTGGACGTGCCCTTGTTGCGGGATTCATTTTCGAGATGTGTGCTAAATTGGCAAACCCTTTTCCTTTTTTTCGGGAATGCTTCATGTTTATGTTGGTGCTGATGATTGTTGTAAATTAGGGTAAAAAAATGGTCGCTAGTGTATGCATAATTTTGTTGCAAACGAATGGTGTTAAAATGGGCAGTTCTTGCATAAAGTTCTTGGGTTTTTTTTCCTTTTTCATCTGACCGCTGCAGTTACGAAAAATCGTTTCTTGCTGCTAGTTGGGAAGTTAAAATGTGATCTTTTACTGTCACCTTGAAGAGAATAAGATTTATAGTTTTTTTTTAACCATTTAACATTTAATTAATCGAAAAAGAAACGCAATTTTCTTCACTTTTTTACAAAATTCTTCCTATGCAACCTACACCGGAAACTATGTAATGGATCGCTAAACGCCTTGCACAATTGAAGCAACGTTTACAGCAGCAAATAGATTGCACAGATGTTTAAGCAAACGTTCCATAACTGACCATAAGCGCTTCCGCCCTCATTACATCGCCACTTCTAGCCTGGTGCTTCAGCAAACCATCAATTAAAGTGAAATAGATTCTTGTTCCTCCCTCTGCGCGTCCAAACTGAAAATGATATCCAATTGGTACGCCTAAAAGGATGCTATTAGCGTACGCCCGAGGGAGGTTACTTCGGAAGCTACAAAATAATTGCCCTAGAACCCGTGCCAGTGCGCAACCACTTTACATCTGGAGCAAACGGAAAGGCCAAAAGCGGCCAAACCCAATCGAAGAGAACCCCTAAACCCCACGATTTGCGATTGTGCGCAAGGGAACCGTAGGAGATCCGATCCGAATGGAAACTACAGCAAACCGTCCGACCGTTGATTAGAGGGGTTTCCCCTGCTCAAAAACGATACCAAATTATTGCTCCGTAATCACATAATTGCCCTTCTTTGGGGTTTGGTTCCCTTCCACTGTTCAGAACGTTCATCGATCGCGTTCGGGCGCGGGTTCAACGCGGAGATTTCGTTTCGTTCCCTTCTTCTCCAGCTCCAGCGGATCGGATCTCTGCGTTCGGTGATTGATGGATCCCGCCGTGCGTGGACGGTTGTTATGGCAGCGCGCAGTTTCGTCTTTCCGCTTCCAACCCGTGTCTTTAACACCGGAGGAAGCGTGCTGTGATGTGTACAGTCGGTATCGTATTTATGCGGCAGTTAAGGTTTAATTGAATTTATGTTTTATTTGCATTACTCGTGGAAAGTGTTGTCGTGTGGTAACGCTGTGGAACGTGTTGGTTAAAAGAGATTAAGGTATTGTTTTGCTTACTTAAAATCTGCCTTACCAATACAAAGAAATAATGACATTGTTAGAACGTACATACTAAAATATAATGCAGAATACGATAGCAATGGGATCGTGACCTTATTTTATTAAATTTGAAAAATTTTCCTACAGAATTAGCAATGGAATAAAAAAAAATACGTATTCACAACGTGTCGGACTCTTCTGCTGCAGACCAGGATTACAAAACAACTAAAGCGGCTGATAAGTTGGTGAGTAAGCGAGAGAAACATATATACAAATATCATTCATTAGAATTGCGCATTTTTTTATTATTTAAAATTACAAGATACCATACTGAGGAAGTATTGGAATAGATGAGTCTTAGTATCTCAACACAAACAATTCAATTCTTTGTATTTGATCCAATACCGTTATCTCATAGGTTTACCATTGGTTTAAGCTTGGCTAACTTCTTCTTGCGTGACACAACGGCCCTCATATGGTCAAGGCCTTACCAGAGCACTGACGTGCTTTTTGGCTCTTTCTATGACTTAGTGTATCCATCCATATCAAGATTGTTTATTCTGTGTATGAGGGGTGATGATTAAGTGTACCCATAGCAGGATAGTCAATCCTGCGTATAGGGGGAAGCAGCGGTCCGAATGAGATTCGATGCAACGTCGGGCCTAATCGTATGAAATAGGTCTACGCCGCGCTATCCATGGGACCACCGAAAGGCACCGAAACCTACTTATAGCAAAAACTCTGACGCATAGGAAAAATAATATATCTGTCCAAAATAATCAATTTTGATTCCTTTTCATTGATAACATAGTTGACAACTTAGCCTTATACAATTTTTTTTCCTTAAATTATATGACATATTTTGACATATACTTTAAATAAATGTATGTATGATGCCTAAATCGAAAGCTACAAAATGCAACTAATTTGCATTTGGAATTTAGGATTTTTTTAAAAGCTGTATTTATAAAATACCAATTCATTAAGGTGCTCCAATATTACCTGAAATGTCATTGTATTTAATTTGTACATAAATTACATTTTAGATGAATTTTTTCCAGATATTTATCATCGGTTTTATACTAGCCCTTTAACTAGTCTGAAAGCTTAAGTAATATTTATAAAACTATGATCTTTAAGAATTAAAAATAAAATCCTCTCGCTCAACACAAAATGTGAGCCGCACTGTAATCCAGCCCGGGAATCTCCTACACACCACCGTATTTGGGCACACACACACACACACTGCCAAAGCAATCGGAAAAGAGCATCTTTGGAATCGCGGCTTTATCTGCTTCACAATCGTCCCGTGTTGGAAGGAATTCCCTGCATCCAATTCTGGCAGACATTTGTCTTTTTGTCACTTTCGAAAGCGCGTTTCGTTTGGCCTCCTCCGTCCCTTCGTTCTATTCCTTCTCTCTTGCCCACCGTTCTCTCGATCTGAAAACGCTCATGGAATATTATGCTTTGTGTGGAACATTCGCTCCCGTCGATCCGGCCAGGCAGCCGTTTCAAAAGCCAATTTCCATCGCGCGTTTTCGGAGTCGCTCTACACTAACCCATTAGATTGTTGCCATATTCCATTAAATAAAAAGCGTATAAAACGCTGTCGATGCATTTTTAGGAAACATTCTTCTCACTGAAATCCCGGCATGTGTAGTTTCCCTTTTTCGTGCGACCGTTTGGTCATTTCAGTTCGGTCCGGTTCTGCAGTTTACACTTTTGGGGTTTCTGCTCGCTTTTACATCAACACTTTACGGCAATATACGGGCATATTAACGTTTCGGTTTAGTTCGCTTCTGCTTAAGTACGTTCTTCGTTCTGTGACGCTTTAGAGTTTTGTTTCTTGATGTTTTTTTTTTTGTTGGTGTGTATTCACTTTTCCCTTTAGGTCTCGCTTTATTTCATCTCCAAACCCAACCAACACGACCAAAGGTGTCGTGAAAATGGATTTTCGTTGTTTACGAATTGTTCCGCCTCGGGGGGAAACAGTATGAAAGAACTTTATTCATTGCCGTCCGTTTCGCTGCCGCCGTTACTGCGCACCAGCCCGATGTGCATCGATTCACTTACTGCATGTGCAGCGGTATTATGGTGCAGTCGGTCTGCCTGCCGACGTACGATGCGTTTGAATGCATTGGTATGCCTTCCTGCGCTGGGTTGGGGTACACCGACAACCGACCGGCCAGCCCTGGGAAGAAGCGACCAAAGCGAATCCACCAAGAAGCAAGTGTCAAAAGGGAAGCCACACAAAATATTACGGGACGCGGAATGAAATGAATCGTATCGGAACGGAAAGGATTTCTCCGTAGGATGCTCAATGCGGGAAAAATGCTCGAGGCCAACAGAAAATAGTCGAGTGTTTGTGTGTGTGTGTGTTTGGGTACATGGAAAGGCAATGGGTGCGAAGTCAAAGTGGAATTGAACGAAGGCATTGAAAGAAGATTCCTCCAAGCGTCAGCCCAAGTGGCAAGCGGGAGTGTAAGATGATCGTTTTTCCTTTCTTTACTTTTGGTTTCTCGAACATTTCGTTTGACAACGTTTCGTTGTTGTCCTTTCGCCCTCTCGTGCATGGATTTATGCTTCCTTTGTGCGTGGTTCGATCGTACGATGCAGAGCGAGAGAAGAAGAGAGCGTTAGACATGGTCGGCACACATGGTCGGGGTTTTGTCAGAAACACATTATGCTGACCGGCACCGTCGAACCTACGTATACGTACAGAGTGTACAGAAAGAAAGATGTGCTCCGAGACGCATACGAATGGGCAAAGATGGGAAACAAAAACGCGAGTGTACAACGGAATAGAATAAAGAAATTCCGAAACATAAGGTGTGATGTGGCATCCCGCTCGCTCGGAAGTCGGTAGCCGGTTAGTGTGATAAGATACGGACGATACCGGAATGGCCGGTAAAGCAACACGCCATGCTGGGTTTCGTTTGGAAGCCCTTCTTCCTCCACTGTTGGTCTTATGCCCGGCACGAAGATCTCGGGATCGGGGTTTAGGCTGCTGTTTTTGAAGGAATCTCCCTCTGCCCTTGAGTTTCTTTTTCGCTTTTGCGAGCGGGCTGGTGTTTTTCCACCTATTCCTTCTCGGGGGGTGATTTATTGGACGATGCTTTAAAGGTTTTCCGATGCAATTATACTCCTGCCGCACGGGTCTCGAGCCAAAAACATGCTTATTACAACGCAAAAAGGGAACATCATACTTCATTGTGCACTGCACGGGTGCGCAAGACCTGTACTGGGTTTTGGCAGCGGATATTCATTGATTGTGTTGAAGGGACTTTATTTGATTCATTACAATAATTACTATATTTTTCCCATAGGTTGTGAGGATTGATTGTAAGCATTACAGGTAAAGAAAAATTACTGAATTTGTCATACAACATACAACCGACAGATATTCGGACTGGCCGTTCCAATAAATATATAAATATATAAAAACATTATCATATCATATCCCCGCACTTTACTATTTGCGTAGACGTTGACGTAGTAATGTCTCTAGTCATGGTCTGTGTTCGATGTGATAACCCTCAACTAGGCCATGGAACCCGTTGTAGTGAACAAACTAAATAAATATCCTAGAATCGTTGATAGACGAAAAGTATCCAACTCTTCAGGTCCTAGGAATCCAGGGTTTTAGTTAAAATTGATAATTAAACACCAACACTAGAACTTGTGATGAATCGAGTCCTCTCAAGGTAAAGATATAGGTCTGATTGAACTCATGATCTAAATCCTTGAATTTTCATTTGCCTAATCAGGAAGAATGTAATTCTAGAATTATTCAATTTCGTAATTATAGTCTTTAGATCAAAACATATGTATGATATAGCCTAAGCCTACACTGATATAAAAGGAGCATATAAAAAACTGTTAAACGGAAAAAGTTGAGATCAAAACCCAAGTTCCCAGAATCTTGTAATATACTGCAAAACTAGACTCATTAAATAGTATTATAAATTGATTTGATAACGTTTAACCTGAAAGATCTTATTTCTGTATAATGTAGACTATAATTAATTTAAAAAAACAATTAAATTAAAGATTTCCTGATTGTTAATAGATCATGCAGATCAAAGGCATTTAGGCTAACCAGTTACATTACAGAACTAAACAAGATTTTTAGATGCATAAATTTACAACAGAGAAAATCACAAACAGAGGGGAGACTAAATACATCTTATTTGTTTGTACAATAAGTAAAAATATTTTTGTGACTTTATTGTTGGATACAATACAAAGAATCTAATAACTAGAAAAATTGATTATAACACACATCAAAACACATCATTTGCATCTTCTTCTTTTCTCACAAAATTCTAATGTATAAAGGGAAAATCTTTTCACAAAATTCTAATGTTAAATTGGATTTATAAGCATATAGAGATTGTGCAAGTACACTTCTTAGTCCTCCAACAAATCGTAAGACTAAAAGGTATGCTAAAAAGAGGAGGAATTTATGGACTTATCGAAATTCAAAGTGCTCTAGCTTCGTCTTTAACAGAGCACTCGCAAATATGATGACAATTAAACTGCTCCTTCATCCTCTGTACCAATAATTATTTTATTTATTCCACGACACTTAAGGATGTATCTAAGGTATTGAACTGTTCTGTGATGTACGGTAACTGTTTTGTACTTGAAACTACTGTAATGTTTTTATTTATGATAGACATCCTAAAATTAAGTAAAATAAGTAGAGTATAGAAAAATGAGTACAGATTCCACAATACTAGCATAATACCAAACCAAAGTAAAACGATAGCGCATCGAAGGAAGATGAATTAATCCTAATTAATAGGATTAGGATCTTTTCCTTACCGAAAGACGACTCACCAAACCCTCTGACCCTGCTCAAGTAATTTCGTAAATGCCATTCCGATAAATGCATTTAATTTAATATCATCTCTCCACACAAATCGGATTAGCCCTTTTTCGCTCCTTCGTTATCGTTGAATGTGAGACTTGTTTATTACCTACGCAAAGAACGGTGTACATCTGTTCGCCTGAACGTGGGAAGGGTGCCCAAGAGGGTGCACGGTCCTGGCAAAGGACCGTGTTCTGCGGTTAGTTTGTCGTAAAACGTCTAATCCTCGGCCATCTTGGTCATCATGAGTCAGCCGCCCGGTCAAAAAGAAACAGCGAGCAGAGCGAGAGCGTGAATCTTCAGAATCTATTGATCGTTATATCAAATGTCCACCGTTAGTTCCATAATTGATGATGCAGCGTATCAGCAGCGCGATGAGAAAACTTCTCGCACGGCAAAGGCGAGAAGCTCTCGAAGCGAGGGAGGACGGGGAATTTATCTAATAAATCAAGACGCTTAAAATCGGATAGCCTGCAACCTAAGACGAGGGAAGACGATCGTTTTACGCGCGTGGGTGTGCGAAAGAGAGATGCGTGTGACGGAGCGCCCGCTCCTTCGCACGAACGGCTCTCAAGTAGGCCATCCAAATCGGTATGGCAACGGTTGACAAACCGACCTCACTTCAAGCGTGTTTGAACGTCACTCTTTCCCTGCTGCCTTCCGGCCATGCCAACCGGCCTCCGAGGGATGAAAACCCGGGGGTGTCTTCCTAATGCGTTGGTGTGGATCTCCTGTTCTATCTCGGGGAAACCACTGCACCTTCCCTTCGCTCGCTTGCCCTTTCCTGCCGACCGCCGGTGGGATGGGATTACACCGTTCGTAGCACGAGAACACGACACCCCCTTTGCCGCTTGTCCCTTCAGTCCCACCGCACCCGTCTTCCCCGACCCAAAGCACAGCGACAGCAGCAGCAGCCAAGATGTCTAGAAATGCGTCGTTAGTTGGGTGTTAGACGAGAGCGGAAAGGAGGGTGCCGAGCAGTAGGAGGTGCCGAGTGAATGTGTGTGTGTGCGTAAAGAAAACAGAACCAAAAGCGGCTGGGTCGCGTAAGCGTAGGAGAGTGTACGTAAAGCGAGAAAAGGGCAAAGAAGGAAAGAGAATAAAAAAACAAAAACCTGCACACGTTCACACTCAACACGACACACATGTGCGCAAGCGGAGAACCGTAAAAGCGGGTTGGAAAAAAGCGAGAAAAGCGTGTAGGACGCAGAAACAGGCCGCTATTGCTGCTGCCTTCCTTCTCCCGCATCCGTTGGCTATTGGGCGGATACAGTGCGACGAGTGTGAAATGGTACCTACGAAAGAACAGTCGTTGGTCTCTTGATGTACCTTGAAGTAGTGAAGCAGTCGTCCATTCAGGAAAGTTACATGTTTTTTTTGTTTAAAACTCTGTAATGCATTCATTTTATTCCTTTACTTTTGGTGATTTGGTTTGAATTTTATCACAATTTGATTAAGTAGTCAGAAAAAAATATCTTTACAGAATTAAATGCGTGTTTTTCTCGAAGTTTGATTGATAAATAAATATCAATAGCACCGTTTAGCTAGTGAATTTAAAACCCCGAAAGATCAGTCATCTATATTGGCTTTTTAATTTGTATAGACATAATTTGATCGAATTAAAATGTGTACACATTATCCAATTTCTTGTTATTTCGCTTGAAATATACATAGTCTAATAAGTTCTCCATGAAGTTCTAAACGTTAAAGTATAACCACTTCCAATCCAATTTTGATCCATCTGTGAAATCCAATTTTGTGAAAACTGAGACGCGTTATGGAAATAATTTGCAGTTACTTTTTTTTATTGGAACATGGGGTATGGAAATATATTATCTGCTACTCATTGTCTATATCGAATGCCTAACGCTCATTAACGATGGATTCGAAGCACTTCTCAGACTATAGATGTAGACATATTAAAACAAAACTATGATTGAAGACTATAGTATGTTCATGGTGCATTCGCTGTAAAGGATTTCTTTGGTCATACCCAGTCTCTGACCATTCTAGGTAAACGTGAATATTTGTTCTGAAGTGCTTGTATCTAGAGTTCACACAAAGTCTATGGTTTATGGCTATACTACTCAGCTAGACCGGTCCATTACTAAGTTCCCTAGTGGCAATTTTTGTGTTAAGAAACCAATAAAAGTCTTGCTAAAAGTATTAACGACACAATCCATTCGTATCTGTTCCGTGTCTTCATTCCATCAGGCACAAGTTGACGACATGTTGTCACGCATTGTCAACCTGCAAAGTAACGTTTCAAATCCTTATAATAACGCTATAACGCAAGCAACAGTCATTTTTTTTAATAAACCATAAATTATTTTTAAAGGTTTTGAGAAACCATTGAGGAACCAAAGAGTTTATTAATGCCGGCTGGGTTATATGCGAATTTTTCATGTAAACGCTAATGTTAAGATTTGTAGAAATCTATCAATTACAAAACAATCGTTGAGAAACTGTAAATAATTAACAATGATGATTAAAAATGTTGATAATTTTTAGTAGTGTTTAGTGTTTAGGTAGATTGTAGGTGATTCACGCCATCGCCATGTTTTTGAATGAAAGTTTAGAAATAATAATCCCTGAACATTTTTTTATGAGACATGAACAGCAAACTTTCCGAAATAAAGCCTCCTTCAGGATAAAATCTGTAACCTTATGTGAGAATGAAAAGTTTCAACATTTTTGGAATAAAGTTTAATCAAATATTATAGGGACAAAGAAACATTTCAATCAATCAGCAGTGTTCACTCAGTTAAATAATCCACACGAACTCAGCCATACTCAGTTATCGGGTGTTCCCACTCACGCTCGGCACACTGTATATCCGGTGAAGAAAACAACGCACGCACTACTACGCCACCGACGTGAAGAACACGCGGCACGGGGGCACAACACAACGACGCAGCATTCGGGGTATTCACTTCGTTCTTGACGCTGCCGTGGAGTGGTTCAACATTTTCACAGCGCGCCACGGTCGCGTTCAGTTGTGCGTTGGTGTGTGCCTTTGCTCGAAGCAAACTGGGAGAGTTAGTCAGCGAGAGAGACTGTGTGCGCGCTAGGAGAAGCAAAGTTTTATTTTGACAGCCAGCTTAGTTGCCGTGCAACGGAAAGAGAAAGCACGCAAAGAGCAAAATAAAACGGGCACAAAACGGGTCGAGTGTGTTGTGCCGTCGTCGTCGTCGTCGTCGCGGTGTGTGTTGTACTGGTTATATCGTTTGTTCGTTCGTTCGTACGTTTTTTTTTTCTCCTGTGCGCGTTGTGTGATATGCTGCGAGCGAGCCGTCGCCTACGTTTTGCGCGAAAAGTGTGACATTTTGAATTGATTTTTCACCACCAAACGTACGCCGTAGCGATTAGACAAGTGTACCAAGGGATTGGTGTGATCGAAAATTGTGCCTACATGTGTTCGGTAACCGCTTGCGAGACCCCCCCGGCAAGCATTAGAGGCGGAGAAAAGAAAAGTAGGTGGCAGCTCGTTTTGTTTGGGGCTGCTGTGACGGCACTGGTGGGATGTAATTAGCAGAACGGAACGGAATCCCCCGTCTGTCTGCCTCTGTGTGTGTGTGTGTGTGTCGGTGTGCGCGCGTTAGCATAGAAATACGCACACGGTGTGTAGGAAGAAAATCGGAACGGATTGTGCTGCTTTCGTAACGCAAGAAAAACACTGCTGTGCTGCTGCTGCTGCTGCTGAGAGAGTCACGGCCCACGGCAAAAGGAAATTACAGCGGGCAGACAGGCAGCGCATGCTGCGATGACGGTGCTGCAGGCGCTGTATGCAGACCTGAACAGAGAGGACGCCTTCTTTCGCCACTGGGCAACAATAACAGAAGCCACTTCTTCACGGAAAACGAAGTAAAAAAAATTAATCAAACTCTGTAGGGCGCACCAAAAAAAAACTACAGCCATTGTTTGTGTGTGTGTGCATGTCCACATCTCCCACCCTCCCCCTACCACCCGTGGTGTGACGCGTCGAAGAACGTCGCGGTGTGTGTTGGTGTGTGCGCTCGCGCGCGCCTGCTCTGTCCAGGCGTGGGAGGAGACCGCTGTTACGGCGCGTGGGTGGAGGTGTTGTGTTTTGGTCTCGTGTTGCGTGTGTGCTGCACACGAAGAGAAAGAGAGAGAGAGAGGGAGACCCACAACAGCATCACAGGAAGTTAGCCCTTCTTGCTTCACAGCAGCCCAACGAGACTGTTGGGTTCCGCGCTTAGGTAGAACCTGCCTGTGAAGCGCAACACAAACGAAAACAATTTTCCCTGTTGCGTGCGTGAACGGACCAGACGCGCCTGTGGCAACGGGTGGTTTTCTCTTCGTCCCGGGTGTTTTCCGGCAAGGCGAGAAGGAAAAGTGCATCCAGGTAGAGAGAAGGAGAGAAGAGAAGAAGGCCAAAGGGAAAGGAAGGTTTCCAATTACAATTCCCGCAAATACTGCTCATAGAGTTTACAGGATTCCTTGTTTTGGTTGATGTAAGCAACACGAGCTATTTTTGTGTTTGAAAGTGCCTTAAAGGGGGAGCGAAAATTCTTTACATTTTCCTGAATAAAAAACGCGTAGTCCAGAAGACGGAGCATAATCCATCATCAAATTTGGCCAGCTGCATCGCGAAGGAGCATCGAGATGGCAGTAGGCGCAACAGCATCACTAACGGCAACCACTAGTGAAAGAGAGCACCAAAAGCAGGACGAAGATGACAGCGGTGACAGCGATGCGATGCTGTGCCGTACCGTGAAAGGACTGCATCCGGCCGAAACGGTCAGTGGAAAGTGAAAACTCAGCGGTGTGTGCAAATTAACGTTTGTAATACCGTCGAGAAGCCGGAGAAAATGTGTGTGGAGCTCAGCGAATGCTTCGAAATTGTCAAACCACACGGATGATGACCGCTGCGCTTGGTGAAGAGAACGATTTTAAAACATAAAGAAAGCGGTGTGTACGTGTACTAGATCGTTCGCGAGACGAGGGAAATTATCCCTCCTTACTACTAAGAGAAAGAGAGAGCGAGAGAGAGAGATTTTTTAGTATTCGATCGGTGTGCACAACGGGCGTACGATCACGCGATCTAACGAGAAACCGGAGGTGGGGAAGCGTTAGTGTAAAAATAAAAATGCTCCGATTAATTGCCACCATCGTTGCCGTTGGCATTTGCCTGCTGCCGCAATCCGCGCACGGCGGCGGTGTCGGTGGGGACGATGAAGGTGACACGCTGCCAATACTGCCCCAGACCGGGCCGTCCGAGAGCGTCTTTTGCGATCGACAGTGCCCCTGCCTGGGAAATGCCATCGATTGCTCGAAGAAGAACCTCAAGACGCTGTTCCCGATTCCGCGCTGGGTGGATAATCTGTAAGTATAAGTAAAAAGGGGTAATCGGGGCATAATGGGACACTTACGGCAAAACTGGTAGAAAACGTCCAAAATGCACTGAAATGGTTATGGAAATGTATTTCATTTATTGTTCAGAATACATTAGTTAGAATTATTTGACAAGCAAAATAATAGTTTTCGTTTTGTTTAAAAAAAAACTTGGAAAAACATTATTTTCTGTGGCAACTATACGAGACAATATGGTCCGCCCCATGGGGTAATATGGGTCACCGTCTAAAAGCAACTAATTAAACGGTCAATTCAATTTAAATTTTTCATCAAGTAAGAAAACATGTTGTTTTCACAACAGTAAATAAGATTTTTCTTAATAAAAATAACAACAAAAAAGACCATGAAGGAACCAAACTGTTTGCTTGAGAATTGACAGGTAATGCTCATATTGCTCCACGGAAAAATATTTTAATCTAATTTTAATTGCGTGTAAATACAAATGTATGCAAAACATATTCAGTGATGGTGATGGGAGCATCGATCATGCCACTAACACGACCTGAATTATGAGAATGAGTCTTTTAAAAGCTTATTTTTCGACATCAAATCTTGTACGATTTTTGCGATGTCTCGGCAATTTGTTTTAGTATTTCTTGAATATTTTTGGTTACACCTTAAAACTCTTATTAGTAGTATTCTCTTTGTAAGAGTATTAAGAAACACCAACCCAAAAGTTCTGTTTATATGGCTAAATCGGGAAGGCCCATATTGCCCCGTTTATCACTAAGACATGCAGGACTTGGAAGAGCATCGAGAGAAAAGAAGAAGAAAAACGCAGAATTAGGGGGGAGGTTGGGAAAAAAGGGGTGGATTCAAATTTTCCGCCAACGTCGTCATGTCGCACGGACGGAATCTCCGCTTTTAAACGCATCCATTAGCCGGCGAATGCTTACCATCATCATCATCATCATCATCATTGCCAGGCATCAGTTGCATGGGCTAAAGAGCTGTGGATGCTGTCGGTCGTCCAACTCTTATGAACGATCGGCCGGAGCGATCGTCATTCGCCATACGGTTGGTAGGTTTGATTTATTAATATCACACAAACTCTGCAACCCAAGTCTGCCGACGACCCGACGCCACCCGACCCTTAAAAGGCCACTCACTCACGCTTTGCGCAGCAGAGGAGTGTCACACAGGCAGCTCCATCGTTTCGGTGACTGGTGCCAAAATGCGCACCGTAGATGTCATACACCTTTTTCCATGCACTTGCACTGGCTAACACCCAACTGCACGCGCGCACGGAATACCAATATGCATGGAAAAATTAATGGACAGGCTGCGTGGCACAGGCAGGCCGCTCGTTGGTGCGTTGACATTTCCGGCATCGGAAAAACGTATCCCACCGGGGAAAATGTTGATGCGTAACATGCGCAGCGAGTTGCGAGATCGAGAAAAAGATGCCTTCGTTCCGGCAAACTGCAATCCGTCATCGTTGGGATGAGCAATGTCTGCTGCTTTGCTAAAGGTCGTCCAGACGCAAGGACTCTGTTTCGGAAATGGTTAATCGACCGCGGAAGATCCATTTCTCATTAATTAAAAGGTTTTCGACCGAACGCGGCTTGTAGGAGGAAGCAGGAATTATTCAAACTGTTGCTGTACTGATAGGAAAGACGTGTTGAGGAATGGCATCTATTTTTGGTGTGATGTGTGACGGAAGGATAATTTTGATTTTGCAGACGTGTTTTGAAGCAACTGGAAATGGCAAATGCTACGACGGGTGTTGCCTTTCGTTCCATCGGGCAGATGCATCGTCTCGCCGTACCGGCGAATGTTTGGTCGATGGGAATTCTTGGGTCTGCGAAACTGAATATAAATTGCATAATTATGATATGCAAAAAACGAACAAAGAAATTGGTGTAACGATCGATACCAGTGGACGAATTTACATTGGGTTGCTGTTACTATTCGGAGTTCAGGAAGCTCTTAGTTGTAGTTCTAAGTTTGGTGAAAATTCTGGTTTTTTTCATTTACAATTTTATCGCGAGCGTATCTAGCTTAACTTTAACAGTATAAAAAACTATATAAATTTAAAAATATGCAATTAAAGTACTTGAAGTGGAAAAGGGTTTCCAGTCTTATACTTACTTATTCTTTGGGAATCTTATTCCGGTCTTTATGACGGTCAGTCAACTTAGTCTACCTTGCATTAATCAGCAGTCCGAGGTTTACTCTTATAGTTGAAAAAAAAAACTAAAATTAACGAGCCTGTTGTGCCATCACAACTGCCAAGATGTGTACACAACTGCGATTGAGAGCAGCACTACCTTACGAAGCAGGAAAATTGGATGTGTCTGGAAATGGGCTCGTACAATCTGCAATAAATGAATATTGTTATTTCCTTCTAGATTCTCTCTGCAAAAATGAGCTTTTCCAGCATCTTGTAGAATTTTACAGTAGAATTACCGGAGCTCTTCTTCAGACTTCTATTTAATTCTATTATTAAATATTTTGACCAAGCAACTTAACCTTTAAGTGTGCGATGTTAAGTGCAGCAATACACAAATGAGTTACATATAGTGTTGGGTAGTGAGCGAAAGAGCTACCTTAATCGCTCCGCTCACTTTAGTGAGCGCGCTCTGTAAGCTCCTCACCTAAAATAAACCAGCTCAGTAATGAGCGAAAAAAGCTCGGTGAGCCCGCGAGCCCGGGAGCCCGGGAGCCCTCG
>KB671573.1:42786-117502 GCA_000349105.1 Anopheles epiroticus | reverse complement strand
AATTCGCTCGCTGTGGAGCTACCGCTCGCTCACCGCTCATCGAAGTGAGCGCGAGCTGATCGCTCCGCTCACTGAAAACGCTTACTTTACCCAACACTAGTTACATACCTTATCTTCATACGTTTAAGATCACACTGTCTGTTCTACACAAACGGCAGACTTGTGTTTGGAATCTTCTTTTCGGAGGAACTTGCTTCTCATAATTTCGATTACGATGAGCAATGTATTGTGCAATTGAACGTTATTCAAATACAAAAAGTTTTTAGCTCTTTAGCAAAGTGTATAGCAAACCCTGTTGCTCATCATTTCTGCGTATACACTATTGGCAACAGTGAGTTCGTCAAACTATCTTGTCCAAGAGATAGAAATAAAAGGAGTAATACCCCTGTTAAAAT
Organism: Anopheles epiroticus; assembly: GCA_000349105.1. NCBI lineage: Eukaryota > Metazoa > Arthropoda > Insecta > Diptera > Culicidae > Anopheles > Anopheles epiroticus. The sequence goes on along the minus strand of KB671573.1, from coordinate 117,107 downwards.
TGATAGACCATTGTTTTCAATTCGTTTGATAACATTTGATCGAAAATATTCAAAACATGTTGATTTCTTTGTTGATTCTTTTAATGGTAATTCTTATAGCATGAGTTTCATATTCTAAAGTTTTAGATTATTCCTATCCTTTCACCTTTAGAGATAACACAATGAAACCCATCTCAGTTTATTTTGTTGGTTTTTGTGGCTTTTCCCATTCACCAAAAGTTCAATAAACATATCTGTGTTCTTACGCCCCATGGGACTTTATAGATTCAATTTTGAATTCATTTATTTAAGAAATATTTCAGTAAACCCTTAGAAACATTGATTAAAACATGTTAAATTTACAGTAAATAGCAATTAAAAAATAACAAATATAATTCTCTGCATAGCAATTAAAAAATAACAAATATAATACTCTCTCTGTTACACATGCTCATTTCCCCCACATCAATCACTTGTTGCATTTTATTAAACGCTGTGCATCACCGATAAATGCATTGGCATGGCATTCGCGAACAAAGAAATCTATCCACTTTTTTTCTCTATGTCACTCATCTTATCAGAAGACACCACACGACCGACTATCAGCTTACAACTCTTTTTTCACGTCCGGCTGACGTGACTTACGTGCTCCAATGCAACCAATATTCTCTTGCGCTCGCCCCTTTTCACACACCTTTTCCTATTCCCCATTGATACACCAGCACATATCTTCGTAAACACTCGGGGTCGCTGGATGCACATGTGCAGCTGTACCAGAATCAACGATCGTTTATATCACTCCCCTGCATCACACCGATCGATCAATCAACAACCTCGTCGTCTGCATGCGGGGTTGTTTCGAGCATGATTTGTTGATGTTCGAAGGCCGCAGCGGGATGATTTGAAGAGGCTGTGCACGTGTGCCCCTGGTGCACACACTGCGATACGATTATGCTTTTCTAATATGGAACACATTACCGGAAGTGGTGCTGCTTCACTCGACTTTCAAGTAACTATGTGTTTTTGATCTAGACAGTCGCTTGAAGTAAACATTTTTGATGATCATGCGCATTGAAATTGTATCAAATAAACTACATTCCACTTTAAAAAAGCCATAAAATTATTGTTTATGCATAGAAAAATTCATACAAACTAAGTAGAAATCCTATCCTTGACACGCCAACGCATTCGTTCTAGTTCTTTGGAGACCTAGAGCGGGCTTATCGCTGGAACACGTTCGAACACCACCTACACTCTCTGTCTCTAAGCACGTATTTCTCCAGCGAGCTTAGTCACCCACGGGAGGGTAAAACAAAAATAAAACCAAATGAGATGAGAAACGAACTTGGCGTGTATGGCTTCGATTGCCTATCGAAGGTTTTCAGCTGCAGCGGACCCTGTTGACACTTTTCACCATGTATTGCCCGCCAAAAGTGCGCACAATATTGCTGTTAACTGTACTTCGTGTGTCGTCTTACCAACCAACCAACCTAAAAAAGCAACTGAAACACCCATCTGCGGGGGGTGATGGCAAATCGCGACGTGTTATAGCGTGTTGCTTGTCGATTGGCACACAACATACATGCGAAGCTAAAAGAGGAACGATCGCGGCCGCAGTGAAACTAGAACGCGCATTTTGTCCATGTACGGCGGAGAGAGCGTCATTGGGGGAGGAAGGGCCATGCTGTTTCCCCGAGCGCGCTGACACGATTTTCCTTCTAAAGATGAGATCATGGGCGATCGTGAAGCCGGAAGGTAAGCTTGGGTTGCGGTTAGTTGAAATTTTCTGTTTTTGGTGTCGTGTTACCAAAGAAGTACATTATGCTTTTTTACTTTTAGGAAAGCGCCTTCCAGACGCTAATGGCAAACAGTTGATGGAGTACCTTCCCCGATGGAGTATAAGGACGGTCCTCACACTATCGATGGGATTTCTTATCAGCAAATTTTGAGCGACAGAATCTCATACCCGCCCGAACTGTGTGTGTAGCAGTTGGACGCTGAATTGATATGCATTGAATTTTCTAGCTTTCGATAGCTAATGTGCCAACAGTGTTTATGTGCTGCTTGTGGCCCGGGGAAAGGAAATGAGCGAGCGGAAAGACACCGAAAAAAAGGGCTGCCAGTCTTATCGGCACACGGAAGAAGTTCCTCCGGTGCGTGTTTGAACAGGCGGCTTTCCAAGAAATAGGTTTTCATTTTTACCCCGTTTTTTGTATTGCCAATCGTTTGCTTTTAAACGCACAGACAGAGAGAGAGGGAGAATTAGGGTGTGTGAGAGAGAAAGGGCCACAGCCGCCGTTAATCGATCGATCGGTTTATTTACAGTCCCCATTTGGAGAACTGCTGCACAGCCTTTTTCTTTACTGTTTTATAATTGTCTATTTATGCTGGGTGTGCGCACCCCATGATCGATAGTCGGTGGGTAGCAGGGTGTCGTCGGTGCGATTGTACGTTGCGTGCGGTGATAAGGGCTTCAGAGCTTTTCAAAAAATGCGTGCAATGCGCGTGCACCGATAGTTTCGGGGAGCCCTGAAGGAAGGAACAAGAGTGTCAAGTGAACTATCTCTTTGCGGGATAGGCGTCCTTTCCCTATCTACTGTTTGCTCTGGAGAGTTGTAACAATCGAATGAATAGCATCAATTCAATTGCTTTGCCATCGGAATGAAGCTCCAATGTTTACACATCAATCATTTACGATTAGGTGTTGTGCACGCAGCGTACCGGAGCAACATTATTGGAGCCAAGTTGTATTGAATTGTGTGATAAATGGTCGGAGCGTCAAGCGAATCGTCAACATAATTCGTTTCATTATATCAACAGCAATGAATTTGACTATTGTCCAACGGTTTCGTTTCTCCTTATGGTCCTTGTAGTAGCTATTTTTTCTTTTTTAAAGGTGTTCACAAGTTTCTATTTATGTTGCTCTATACCATCGCAAACGGTAGAGCAACATTTGATTTAGTTATTATCGCTCTATTTATTGGTGGCTTGGCGGTTTGATAAGTTCGATAAGATAGGTGGCAAGTATTTGTTTGCCTTTTATAACCCTTCCCGGTATTCCCTATCGATGCGCTGGACATCGACAACATCGTGGGCCCTTGCAGACCACCAGCCAATAGGTGTGCTCGATAAGTTTGCCCTGTGTGATTGCTAGCGGCGTGACATAAAAATCAAGATCAAAGACAGAAACAAGAAACAGTTTTATTACTCTTGAAATATGACTTTGATTAGCGATCCCGGTTCCTTCGGAAGTGGTTCCGGGAATTACTATATCCGAGTTTATATGTTGTTAACTATTTCACTTGTGTCCTCATAAAGTGGTTTATAAGTAACGTATGTGCGGGCTATGGCATAATGATTGTTGAATGTTAGTCAAACCAGCAAATTCCAGGTCAAAGTCTAGCAGGGTCCACACAGCCGGACGGAACTATAGTCTTACCTTTTTGATTGATGCGTTTTATCTATGTTTTGATAAACCTTCACTCTCACGGTTTCGAACATTGCAACACCACAGTTCTACGAAAGCTCGTTACCATTTTTCTTATCACAGTTTGCAGTTTGCTGGCGAATGAAGATATTAGCACTTATCGTGATTTTTGATAGACACGGTAAAAGGACTATTTTTTTGGGGGACAGGGAACGATTTAGATAATCTATCTTCCGCGTTAAGTGTGTGAATTTGTCAGAGTGCGTGTGTTTGTGAATGTAGCCAAATGAAATCAATTGTGTGCGATTTATCATACTGTTACCTTGATTTGAATAGATAAGAGGGTGTGACATGCGCGCATCCTCAATCCCTAGATGTTTGGTGTGATCGATGTGCGAAAAGCGTGTGAGACAATTTCAGCCGCATGTGGGAGCATTTTAAAGCGGCACATTCAATTTGTTACTGTCAATTCTTAACATTGTTTTTTTTGCGCCTTTACTTTGAAATAGACTTAAATTAACTTTATTCTTTGGCAGTGACAGAAGCAGCAAAAATAAGTTTTGGTTACCCCTATAAGCCAAAACGAGACATACACACTCTAAACTGCTTTTGACAAATCTTTTCTATTGTTAGGGTTATCATTTTGGAATTTAGAGCTCAAAATTATCTTAAATTGACTTCAAACCATCCAGTTAGTAGTTGTGCCAGAAGGGTAATTCTAGCAAGATCTGCGTTGGAAAGTTTGCTGTTCGGTTCCCTTTTTAGTGTATCAGAATAGTCAGTCGTTCGTATGGCACCAATGAAAACTAAAAATAAATAAAATGATATGTGGCTAAAACTCAGGAAAAAATATGCAACAACATATATCGCACTGAAATGACTTCATTTCGTCAATATGAAAGGGGATTAGATCTATAAAATTCGTAACAACCACAAAAAATATAGTCATTTCTTGGAGTTCCATTCTAAACGCTTACTCCGACTGATTATCTGCACAACTGTCCGTTCTACATATGCATCAGCATGTTTGTGCATTGCGCAAATGTTTGTACCTTTCGTTGGAAATTAGCCCTTTCCTGTTCCCTCGCCCAGGGCTCGTTCAGCCAGTCTGTACGTTGTGCAACGACGTTCAAGGAACGGGCGACTCGATCGCGTTCGATCGGCATGTCGGATACGATTTTGCAAATTGTCCATTTAGTGGTCAACCATCTACCACCGTCTAACGGTTATCAATGTGGGGCTGCAAGCTGAAGCCTCGCACGATACAGAACCGGCTTGGATGTTGGGGCGTTGGTTGGTTTTAAGAGGGAACCAAACAAAAGCGAACGGGAGGGGGGCTGTGACTAAGCGCGAACGGCTGCAAACGATTATTTTTTGCGCCTACCGTATGGACATGGTGCGTGTGTCAGTTGGCGAAAATTGATCTTACCACACCCAGCATCCACACGCCATCGTTGATAGTGTGGTCAGCTGTGTAAAGTTGCACGTTCGTTTTTGTTTTGCATACGTTTAAAAGTTAAATCTACAAAGAGCGAGTGAGAGGGAGTGAATGGAATGTAGGTGTGGTGTACCAAATATGACTGGGCGGATGGATTCAGTACGTTCAAAAAGGTGGATTGTGTGGTATTGAGTTAGCTATTGCGATTTGCTTGCGCAAAGAGTTTAATGCGTTCTCGCTTATGCTTATTTAAATTATAAAGATAAGTTATATTTCCTCATTGAGTGGATTAAGCGTTTGCTTACCGTTTGCTACAAATAATTCATACATATCAGTCTTTCAGTTCACACTGAACGGTCGAATATGTATTAATCGTCAATTCATATTTTTCATTCATATGGCGTGTGTTTCCAAGCGGTTTTGATTTCTTCTGAAATGCATTCCACTCCATAATGCATACCATTCGCTGTTACTGACTTACTAAACGCAAAATACCACCTGTAGATTGATTAGACTGACTGTCGCCTCCTACCCGTCACCGCAGAACAAGTTTCAGACAGACACGCTGGGTGGGATGTTGAGGAAATCCCGTTCGCGGAATGAATAATAGTGAGTCCTCCCGCGCATGTGCATTCTCTAGGGGCCCCTTGCTGTTTTGCCTCAATGCCAATAAACAACGTCTCTCGACTCGCTATGCACACGTGTGCAAGTTCCGCGGTGACTGGGTTCCGATCGTCGCTTCGATTTGTCGACATGAAGAGAGCTAGTCCGGGCTGTGCGAAGGGTGGTTTGGTTGTTGCAAGTTTTGTTCTACTGCCATTCATGCGACTTAGTGGTTTGCCGTAGCGCGGCAATAGTCAGATGATGCAGTTTTATTTCGCCCCTCGCCAGCCCGTTGGCGGAACAACGGATTAGCCAGCTTGGTGCCAAGAAACGGTTCGCACATTTGTGTGTGTGTTGTCTAAAGTGTTTTAGCAGCAGCAGCAGCAGCTCTGTATAGGTGGGATTGCATTACGGGGGAAGGTTCACGCGCGTCACGTAGCTCATCCAATTACGTGATGATAAAATGATATGTAAAGCGAATAATACCATATTATTGCAGGTGTAGTACCCTTGAAAAAAGGCGTTTTATATTTTGAAGCAGGCGTATGGAACTGACAGATTAAGCATTTCTGCATAAAAACTACTAATAGGGCTAATTCATGATCGACTCGTTATAATCAATAAGGTTGACAAGATGCGGTTGATTTATGAGCTGCTTCATTCATCAATTTTCATTGCTTGTTATGGACATGTTCAAAACTAAACATGGTGATAAGGGACAATCATTTTTTCTAAGATCACTTTTGTCTTTCTATCCGTTACCACGACCATAAGTTATGTGGAGCATAACTAATTTAAATCATAGTACGGTGGACCTTAATATAATGAGTTTAATCCATTCCATCGGCTCTATAGTTATATGAAAAAGTCATTTTGCGAGATAATCTTTTCCATATAATATTTGAAAAGTCCCAGCATCGTATGGTAAGATGTTTTTATAGTAGCAAATATTCATTAAACGTTTCTTAACATTGATACACTCCCTTTGCTAGCGATTAATAAGACTCTTGCAAACGTTACTTATCTCTACAAACAAAACACAATGCGTTTTTTCCAAGCTTTATGTTTATTTTATATTTTTAAACCTAAAGCTATGACCTGTCAATAACTGTTTTCGATAGGTCTTTCATTATTAGACTTTATTTTCAATTAATTCTACTACGCATTGCGCCTTTTCAATGGTTTTGTTATGATACAGTTTAATCTTGAACCAGCGTTTGTTACAGTTCTGGTGCTTTGTTTAAAAACATATCTTAACACGACTTGGGGTGGCAGCGCTTATCATCACGCACGGTACAAGTGATGGTAAGCTTTTTCGGGCGCGAACCTAGCGTGATGTTTTCGCGCGATTAAGTGTACACACCTTTTTTCAGGTGCTTATCTTATCGACGTATCATTACGTTACTGTGGTACGATAATATTCCCTAAACTTGTTGTTTATATTTTCGCCAATCCATCCGTAATCTTTGGTAAATCTAAACAACTTCGTTTTTTGTTAAATTTAATTTTATTCATGCTGTTTTGCGTCATATTTTAAAGATGCGAATTATGCAGTTTTCAGCAAGTGAATAGAACAGTTTGAGTGGCTTATCCAAACTCATGCAAAGTACTGTTAACTGCAAACTCATTTTCAGACCAATCCCCCCTTTCCTGTTCGAAAGCACGTATGATTGATTTATAATGACCGTCATTTACAGCCGTTATCTAGCAGTTTTTTACAACCACTTTGTTGTTGTTTGTATTGTTACAGCGATCTGGCGTCCAACCGTCTGAGCCACGAAACGATTTCGACGCAATTGAGTGACCTTCGGAAATTGAAAGAGCTGTAAGTGAAACGACAGTAATAGCGAAACTTTAACAGAAATAAAGCTAATTTGTTTGTATTTTGTATATGAAAAATCTCCCCATTCTCTAGGAACTTGAACAATAACCGATTGCATCGTTTGCCAGTTTTAAGGGGCGTCAGTAATCTGACCAAGCTTGTCGCGAGCAACAATCAAATCAAAACTATTGATGCCGAAGCGCTGGCCGGGCTGCCAGCGCTAAAGTTTCTCGACCTATCGCGCAACGCTATACAGGAGCTACAGTACAGTTCGTTTCCGGAGACTTTACAGTACAATCTGCAATATTTGAACTTAAACTTCAACAAACTAGTTGTTCTCACGAAAGGAACATTCAATCGGCTGCAATCACTAAAACGACTGTAAGTATTTGCTAAACTTTTTGTGTCATTTGCCAAATGAATACACTTTAATGCGCGTTTTTCTATCTGCCTTTGTAGTGAAATCAGCAGTAACGGTTTGAAGGAGGTGCAAAGTCTCACCTTTCAAAACTTAAACCAGCTGAAAAGCCTGAAGCTGAACAACAACCGCATACCGGCGCTACTCGATGGCGTATTTCATGGGCTTATTGCGATAGCGAGTCTTGAGCTGAACAACAACAGCATCAGCACCATACACAAGGGCGGATTCTTTAATCTCACCAGCCTTACCCATCTCTGGCTGGCACACAACCGAATAGTGGAAATCGAGCAGTCCGGGTGGGAATTTACACCAAAACTGAAGAGCTTGGATCTGTCGTACAACCAGCTGGAATCGCTGGATCGCTCCACGTTTGAGGAACTTTCGGACTTGCAGACGCTTAACCTGCAGGGCAATCGTATCTCCGAGATTGGTGAGGGTACGTTCAATCAAACGACCTCTTTGAAGACGCTGTACCTGAATGAAAATCGCATCTCGGAAACGATAGAGGACATGTCGGGACCGTTTACGGGGCTAGGCAAGCTGGAACGGCTGTATCTGAACGCGAATCAGATCAAATCGGTCAGTCGAAATGCCTTTTTGGGACTGAAATCGTTGATGCTATTGGAGCTGAGTCAAAATAATATTTCCTCGATACAGAACAATTCCTTCAGGGATACAACACAGTTGAAGGTAATTTATTGAACGACTAACTTTTGATTAAAATAAAACGATTTGTAAATAGCGATACGTCCTGGTCGTTACTACGACAGTTACGATTTATAAACATTTTTCTTTATTTTTCCAGAATTTGATTATGAATTCAACCAACCTGATATGCGACTGTAATCTAAGGTGGTTTTACCGCTGGATAAGAGACCCAAGCCATGAGTTTCAAATCGATGCCGAATGTATTTATCCGATATGGTTGCGAAACCGTTTAATACGGGAGCTACACTCGTCAAACTTTATGTGCTGTAAGTAAAGGGAAAAAGGGCAAGGAGGTGTAAAGTATTGATTGCTAATATTGTATTATTTTTTCCTGATTCGCAGATGACTCTCCCAAACCACACCTGATCGAAGAGCCAGAGTCGCAGCTGGGTATACGCGGCACAAACGTATCGCTTGTGTGTGCAGCCACTTCAACAGCTGCCGACCCGATGACGTTCAAGTGGAAGCAGGACAATGTGGAGCTTTCCGCGGATCAGTACACAACGCACCAAATAAACAACGAAAACGGCACAATTGGCTCATCGGAGCTGTTCATACCAAACATCCAGCAATCTGGTGCCGGCAAATACCAGTGTATAATCACCAACAACTATGGTGTGGTTTACTCGCAGAAGGTTAAGGTGACGGTTGGCACGTATCCCAAGTTCCGCAAGACCCCGTCCGATGTGAGCGTTGAGCCCGGGAAGGTTGCCCGGCTAGACTGTGCCGCGGTGGGCGATCCAAAGCCACAGATTTATTGGGAAAAGGATGGTGGAAATGATTTCCCAGCGGCTAAGGAGCGCCGGATGCACGTCATACCGAACGAGGATGCGTTTTTAATTTTGAACGTGCAGCTGGTCGACATGGGTGTGTACAGCTGTACGGCGGAAAACCAGGCCGGAGTTATACGCGCCAACGCTTCGGTGATTGTGCTTGAAAGCCAAACGGCGCCACGACCCGTATCTAGCCTGGAGACTGCAATTGGCAAAGCCAGTGTGATCGAATGTAAAGTGGGTGTCTCCCCGAAACCGGTAATCTTTTGGCTAAAGGATGGAGAGCCGATAGAATTGACCGAGCGGCACTTTATTACTGGTGAAGGGCAGCTGCTGGTGATCGTGGATACGGAAATGGCCGACGCAGGCCTGTACGAATGTCGATTTGAGAATGAGATCAGCAGTGAAATTGGTTCGACACGGCTTATCGTTGTGGATGGCCCGGAGGATATGCATGGGTCTGTTTTGGGTGAGGTTGGAACGGCTCACGATGGTGCTACGGGTGTACTGGAGGAGGTTCATACACTAAATGCAAGGATGTTTGACTCTTGGCCGGTGTTAGTGATAGCTCTCATTGTGTGCATTGTGCTGACGTCGCTCGTCTGGATGTGCTGCATGTATCGTTTGCAGAAACGGATCCGTGGAGGTGGTAGTAGTTGCCCGGGCGAGACTGAGCTGGATCTTGCCACCGGTATGGAGATTAATCAGCCGAACTTGATTGTGCGCAGTGGTGTCGGAACCTCGACCACCCCTGCTGGATACTTTGAATATTTGATTCCGATGGTACGCGGTGGCGAGATGACGAGCAACGTTGATGATGATGGAGAAAGTGCCGATGGTGGCACAATTGGGCGCAATCACGACGGCTTCTATACGGCGGTTTCGAAAGCAAACGTACGCTCCACCGAGCTGGACCTGGACGATTTGGACGATGATCTTTCTTCGAAGGATTCTGGCACTGGTGGTGATTGTGCTTCCGCTACTGGATCCACAAATGCCGCTCATCGTGGCAGTCATGAGGATCTGAAGTGTTTGCTACACTCGCTCAACAGAAAGCACACGAGTGAACAGGAATTAAATCACCACAAACCTTATCAACTAGCAAGGCGTTCGGATGCAATAATTCTACCGGCGGTTCAAAATGATCCCGATGACGATCCGAGGCTTGAACCACCTCCCGTAATACCGCCCGTAAATGCAACTTCCGCTGTACTAATTGTAGGACCGGCCACTGAAATTGCAGCACCAGTGTCAGAAACAGTACAGCGAGATGATCGCATTCCGGCACATGCCGCTCATATAGCGACTCGCATGCCAAATTCACAAACCTTTCCTGTGCTAACGCAGCCGGCAAGTGCCGTGACGGGATCGGCACTACGTACGTCCTCACTGGAGGCGTCTGCCGATCCTGTGCTTCCGCTCAAAAAACCCGCCCCACAGCAGCAGATACAGGTGAATCAACTGTACCAGCTGCTGCTGGAAAATCCTCGTCTAATGGAAAAACCCGCCAAATATAGAACCAAATCGATGGACCAGTGTCACGAGGTGGAGCTTCGACCTGCTTCCGCCAGTAGCGGCATCGGTACCGGGAGCAGCAACGGTAGTACGATGAACGGTGAGTTTCCCAGTGAGCAACGCCAGCAGCAGCAACTATCATCGAGGATGGTAACAGACGCTCGCAGAAAGGTAAAAAGGTAGAGACGATTTCAAGACGCAGAAGCTTTCGTCCTTTGGCGACACCACTAGATTCGCGTACTTCTCTACGAAGCAACTACCCAGCAGCTGGTTTGCGCGTTCGTGAGAAGCGTCCATATTTATTATCGAATAATACTATTACAAAAATCCTCATCTTAGCCGGTAACCGGAGCCAGGTTCCGCTCCTCACACTTAAATCGATGCTGCTCAAAAGTTTAACTTCGTAACATAAATTTCTTACTAGAACGACCAGTGTGGAATGGCGATCGTCGTTAGCACAATGTTCAGCGAACGTAATAATTTATTACATTACTCTTCTGTGGGGTGCCTTCTACCATTCATTCCAAATCCTAGCGGTAAGAGAAAACGGTAGCTAACTGTGTACGTATGTGTGGCGTGTAATTACGAGGTTGTTCCACGAGGTTTGTTAATTTTTGTTTGATTGTGCGTGATTGACATTGAGAGCGATTGCAAACCCCCCGCGACTATCGATTGTTCCTTTCTGTAGGTTTATTAAGCTTGCTGTTTGCTTATTTAGTCCAATTTGCGTAAGAGTGTGTACTTTGAAACGTGTGAAATTTTAACCGTTCACGACGCGGATTGTGAGCGGCTTAGTAAAAAAAGAAACCAGTTCCTTTAAAGTTCACAGGAACACAAGTCCTAGGATTAGCCGGAAACACCGACTCATGACAAACTAATGGCAAACAAAATAGAACAAGATTTTGCAAGACTGGTTAGCGTGGAAAGACGGTGGCTTACATTTGTTTTCGGACACAAAAGAAATACCATTTGCCGAGCAATGCCTTAAACAAGCAAACTTTCGTTTAAAAATGTGTGCAAACCGTTTGCAAAAGATATACAACACTATTTTACTTCGATATATGATGGAGGTGAAGTATAAGTTTCCCTTCTCCAGACCGGTGCCTGAAATTGTGTTTGAAAAGCAAGATAAGATTGTAAAAGTGCCACAAAAAGACAACAAGACGCTGTTTTCCGATAGGTTTATAAGCATAGCAGATGAGAAGGAGCGTAATTTTAAAATCACTTATTTGCAGTGAATTATTTGTGCACTGTTACAGACACAGCACCTCGATCGTAGTTTGATTTTAAAATGATGAAGGAAAGGACAAAAAGAAAAACAAAATTCGAAAGGCATGATATTGTGCGTGTTTAAAATATGTGTGATAAAAAATTGATAAAAATACTATTGTGCTTTTCTTGCTTTCAGCAAAGCAAACAGATCCAATGCCTTAATATCTGCCTAAAATATTGGCTAGTAACTGGAATTAAGCTGAAATTTTTAGTTCTGTTTGCGCTTTTATTATAATGCTTTTTAGCTTCGTTTGCATACGTTTTTGTCCCCTAGCGGCGTCTTTTTGGAAAGAGGTGGCTTTTAAGATGTTATTATTTTAAGATTTATTTGTTAGTTGACTTGAATCTGTGATGTTAATTTCTGTTCAATAAGTGCCCTGGCAACGCCTGCAGTGTTTGATAATGATAAATTAGAATAACTCTTAGTAGTATGAAGCAACCATCAGTTAGTTTCCTTCCTACACAAACGATAAAACAAAAACTGTCGCATTTATTTGGATCACTTTATTGTCGAATTTTCACTATAGATAACAAACATTGTGAGAGCAAAATAGATCTGCGCTACCTGTGTAGCGATACCGGTATTGATACAGAATTACACGCTTCAGGTTAGTGTGGTTTGTTCTTTAAAACATTTCATTCGTTCTACTTATGTCCATGGAAAAAAGCTGCTTTTGTCAACGTGCATTAGTGACAGAACTCTTACACTCGCAAAGGGATCGAGAGGCTTGTGCTAGACGTAATATGTTTGAGTTTAGTTTTGAACCAAAGATACGGTAACGATTGAATGGTACCTTTTTTGTAGCTGACCTTTGTGGAGCATTGGTAATGATCATTTATTTTACAAACGCGATCAAGCAACAGTAATATTGCATTTTTTGCAGTCATTTTTTGCCGGATGAAAATTGTTTTTATTTTCAACAAAGTACATCAGAACATGTTTAAAATCGTGAAAAGCTATTTAAAAAAGACATTAGTTTGTACCAGATTTTTCCTTGCTAAGAACCGCGCAGCACATTGTTCATTTTAAAGTAACGCTTCATTTTAAAAGAAAAAATAATAACCCAAAAAGAAGCTTCAATGCCTTAAATAGTACATTACCTTACGTTTGGTTCAACAAACGTCTATTAGGGACCAGTTTCTTGAAATGGAATAAATTTATGGTTTTACGAATCACAGATGAAACACTTCTGTTCCAGTCCCCATAGCAACAAAGGCGAACACAAATTCTTAAACTATAAAAAAAAAACAATATTCTGAGGTCGAACTAATTATAGTAAAATGACGTTGAACGAAATGCGTGTAACTCCATGAATTACATAACTACAGTAACAAACAACAATAGCTAAGTGGTAAGATGACCATTTACGGATCGTGTAATATTTCTGGTAGAACAATGGTAATATTTAACATACTTCTTATGCCGAAGGTATATCCTTAAGCGGAGGAAAATATTTATAAAAGTAACAAAACAGTCAGTTTACGAGTGGAAATAAAAATGTTTGTAAAAATTAAAGAGATTAATGGTTGTAGTTGCGTTTCAGGATTCACTGTTCAAATGCTGAAAGAAAGAATGTTCTGCTTTTTTGACGATGATATCTTATGGTATCTGAAGGAGGATTGTATACTTAAATTATATTTAGTTGTTCGTTGGTGGTTGCGCTCAGTTGCTGGATGTATTGTTTTTTTTTAATTAGATTGCCACTAATTAATTGAAAAATCCCATATGTTTCGTATAGTCTGTAAACTTTGTCAATAGTTTCATACGAGAAATTTGTTCTTTTTAAGCCCATTTTACTACTAACATGAACATAAACGGAGTGTTACTGTTTTCAAAATTGGGGACGGGATTTCAATAGCTTCAAATTGAAATAAACGAAAGAGTATTATGTTTGCGACACAATCTATCTTCCGTATGGAATATAAAATAATGTACAAACTATAATTTCGAAAAAAATGCATAGCGAATTTTACAAGAATACCTTTCGTTTGGTTGTTAATCACATTTACAATTTATTTTATAATCATCCTCCTTCATGTCTCTACTCTTCTTCTTATTCTTCTTCCTATATTCTTCCTATATATAAAGCAAGTAAAAACATAAGGTATTTAATTCTCACCTTATAGCACAATCTCCTCCTAATGTCATGATCATGCCGCCTATTTCTGTTTTCAGGGGAACGGTCCAGATGTTGCTTAGGTCTCAGTCCTCTTGTAGGTGAAGTCTGGTCCACCACCGGATCACCCTTTTCGTATTTTATACATCCTGGATAATCTTTGGCATCCTTGGATAATGGATTGGCAGACGACGGCGCGAGACCGTGAGCGGTTTCGGAGTTTGTTGCAGCAGGCCAAGACCGCGAAGCGGTTGTAGCGCCCGATAAGTAAGTAAGTAAGTAGGATAATCTTTCTTATATCTCGCATTCAATCTAAGCGCACTAAATATTAATTTGAATCTGCTTGTAAAGAACCTTATACAGAAAAAAGTGGTCCAGTGACATCGAAAGCAAACTCATAAGGCTTAAGATTTTACGATCACTCGCAGCGATCTTTCATACCGAGCGATTCTTCGGCTCAAACTTCTGTTTGCTTCTGTACCCATGTTCACTCAGTTTCGTTTGGTGTTAAAAATGTACCGTAATAAGACTTCATGCAATACTAACTCTCTTTTACAATTTATTACACTCAAAACTAATTGTAAATTAACCATTTTTAAAGCTTTCTAATTGTATTGACAAATTTAATATTTTTAAAGTTAAAATTACTTTTTACGAAACAACAAATACCTTTACCTTTGCCACCTTTACCTTAGCTGACCTTACTTTACATAGGTATGTATGAACAGCCCAGTCGAAATTGAGTAAAAAATAAAAAGTGTAAACCACCTCACACTAACTTCTTCACTTTATAAATTAAGGGGGAATATATTTCGTTGTATTTCCATGGTGTGGTGCATTCTTAGTTCAATTTTGGTGAATTACCCCCTAATTAGCAAAGTAACCCCCCTTGACGTTTTTTATTAAATGTAATTAGTTTTTTATGAGCTTATAAATAAGCAAGGATAATATGCTTTTAATTAAATTTTATGTTTTTCTTATAAATTATAAAAGTTATGCATCTCCTCCGCCCGAATAGGGACTTGAACCCTAGACCGTTGGATTAAAAGTCCAACGCTCTACCGACTGAGCTATCCGGGCTCGTAATGCGGTAAGGGAATTTAGATAATAAATTAGCATGCTATCGCTGTGATTCATCTTGCCATTTTCAGTCTTACACCGGGTCCATCAGCCTACGTCTGTCACGTATCTACTGTTTTTCAGTTTGTTTTGGAATTTCTATTAGTGCCTGCTGGGTTCATTCCATTCCTTCAATAAAACCAGCGTTCCATAAAATAAAATTAGTTCGTATAACAGAAAGCTTGTGCTAGTCTGTATGCTGGAATGTTGTTGCGGGACAAGATCACATAACCCAGCGTAGTTACAACATTTTCAATCGTTGGTACAAGATCATTTCAGAACAGTAGCGAAAATATAATTAAATGAAACATTCAATTTGGAATAGCTCTAACGATAGCCTCAAGGTATTCTGTCACACTGGGAGGTATCCAACATTTATTTTAGCATGGGTACGTTTGGGGTACTTGCTTCAGAACCAAGAAGATCCATTGGCTGGTTTGTATGTTTTTGTATCCTTGAAACCTGAAATTATAGTAAAAGAACCAAATTAGCTAGCTACAACGACTTCCATCATCAATCGTAGTGGCATAGGTATGCTTAGCAACAGGAATCCAACCGACCGTCGAAAGCACTCCTTGTGGCCTTTGCAATCGCATGGATGTGCAATTCTTTCCTTACTGTTCTGTACTGGGTGCGTGATAAAATGACATGTACAATAGTTGTAGATATATAGATGAAATATGTCAAAAAACTTTAAATAAAGAACCTAGCGTAGTACGCCCATCTGTTATACATCATTTGCTTAAAGTCTCTACCCTGTACGCAGGCTCTTATATTAATAACCATCTTCACTACAATTCCATCCATCTTCCTTCAAATTGTCCCCTGCACAAACTATTGACATTACTCTGCAAACGCAACGGCGAGAGCTGCACTTTCCTTTCCATCGCAGGTGCGAACCATTAAAAACCCACCACCATTCGATCTTTAAATGTCAAACTGCGTACCTCCCCCCCCCTCCTCGAGCAAATTGTCACCACGTTACGTTAGGTTGCAGAATTAATCATGCATTTCCTTCGATGCGCGCCCACCGATCTTTCGGTGTCTTTCGCAGAGGTGTGCGGCGGAGTCTTTCAGAGCCACCTTTGTGGCATGCGAAGTGTCACGCGATCAAAGGGGACAAAGGAAATGATGATGCGTGTGCGGTGGAGTGAACGGAAGATGCAAATTTATTACCAATTATCACTAGTAGGTGCAGCTGCGACGGGGACGGGCAAAAGGTGTACATTTTTTGCATACCATTCGAGTTGTAGGCAGAATGTAGACACGAATTTAAAGTGATTTGTATAACGGGGAAGTCAGCAAAGCTCATGTGAATTTAAATTATTTATTCGTCTTCAAAAGAACGATCGTGACGGGAGTGATCTACATACAGCGAACATCAATTAGCCAAGTTTAGTTGCGTTAAATTAATTACGCATCACCATACCACCCTCCACGCTACAATGTGGTGTGAAGCGATCTGCATTTTCACTTTCATTCTGTAGGAAATAATCCACCAGAGTTCCAGTGCGATCGTACCCAGAACAAGGTGCTAAATCATGCCAGCTTATCGTCTCGTTTTCACTGAAGCAACTCTTTCCACCTTCTTCACAACCACCCGAGCTGGGGTACGATATTATACGTCGCTTGATGCCCATCTAACGTTCCAGCTAGTGTTCCCGACTGTACCGACGCATAGGTGATGGTTCACATGGGAGAGGAATGCAGCTTTGCTTCTATAAATACGCTACCCCGTTGGTTCTATTCTTTCATTAGCCATCCACTATCAGCTACCGTTTGGTCGGTTGCACTACTAGTGCTCTTGCTGGTTAGTAGCTAGTTATCGGACAGCATCCGGCCGTGTCGTTCGGTTCTGGGAAACTTCGCTTCCTCCACAATGAAGTGTGTAAGTATCGTGTTCACAAGCGTGTAAATCAAGGAAAGTGGAAAGAGTATTAGCTTTAACAGACGGCAAATCGGCAGTGCAGTTATCGCATCCAGTTTGCTGCATACCTTTTCAGTGCGATAAATCAATGTTCCGTGTTAATTAGTGATGGGAAATTTTCTTTTTTTATGCAACGGAAACGGAACGAAGCTAGTAGGTTCGCTTGAAGCTATTTTCATGAGAAAGCAGGATAAATCTTTTACAGCGTTTTTCTACAGCAATGTGACCAACATTGTTTATTGAAGCTTCATTTGAGTAATGATTTTATTGTGTGCAAAAAAATCTGAGATTATTTTAAATTTAGGTACCTTTAAAATATTTTGTTTTGTGATTTATATCTTCGATTGATCATCGCTTGGACATCGATGAACGGACATCGGATGGACATCGAAAAGTATATAATTTTAAAAGTTTTGCATAACTTTATTGATAGTAGGAATAAATGAGGAACTGTGGAAGACTTATCAAATAATTATTTAATTATTTAATGGAGAATGTGTATAGAAGTAGTGTCCGGTGTAAAGAGCAAGCTTCTAAGGGGTTTAAAAGAGTCTTCCATATTGTGGTTTAAAAAAAATCTTTAATATTGTGGTTTACAGAGAGCCGTTTCCCAAGTGAGGCAAAAAACACACATTATGATTGCAATTTAAGCTTCAAAAAGTCTATATATTTTCTAGAAAGCAATAAACTTCCTTTGAACGTTGCCTTCGTTATAACATGAAGTAGCACCTACTAGGAAAAAGGAAGGTACATCGAATTTAGGTTTCAATCTTGGCTTGAACTTACAGCATGTGGGTGCAAAAAACCTACTTGACCCTAGATTTGATCGTTCCTTTGCAGGAACTGAACGAACCTAGTAGCTTCGGAACGAAATGCCCCCCTCCAGTGTCAGTCTGTGTCGGCGTGCAAGAGTGCCATTACATCAAACAGTGATTTTTTTATTATTCAAGGTAAAATCTGCAGACAAGTACCCTTACGAAACGAATAGCCGGAAGGAAGGTGTAGTGTGAGATACAAATTTGCCAAAACTGCCACACATTTGCATAACTTCTTCACTTCGGCGTGGGTGGAGGGGAAAGTAGGGGGAGAGGGCAGCAAATTGGCCCCATCAAGGCGTGAAGTGTTGGCGTTGATGTTGCTGAACGGAAACCCGTTGCGCCAAACAAACGGAAAAAGGGAAAGGAACGTTAAATCACAGCGGGATGAATGTATCTGTGCATGCTTTCATGAATTATTTTAGATGCAATTATTACACTTTTCTTTTCCTTCGATCGTCTTTATTGATTGCGTTTGAGTGCGTTTCGCATAATTTATTCAAACTCTATTATTTTAACTCTCTCTCTCTCTCTACCTACCTACCGGACCTTCTCATTGCAGGAAATTGTCCTACTGCTTGCCTGTGCCGTCCTCAGCCTGGCCGCACCGCAAAGACCTGATGCGGAGGCAGAAATCCTGCAGCAAGATAACAACATCGATCCGGACGGCCAGTACCAGTACAGGTAGCAACGCTTTGTCGTACTTCCTTCCACACAACACGCAAACACTTGTGGTACAAGTGCGTCGACCGATTCAGCAAAATCACAACCGAATTTACATATCAAACACACGTAAACCGTAAAACGTGTGAAAATGGTACTCGTTTCCATTGAAAAGCGTCCCCATAATAAGGTGCTGAAGGGGTTCAGATGGGGGCTAAAAATGGCCACGTTCGGGGATGGACCCACGTAATTGGCCACGTTTTTTGCCTCTTTGCCGACATCGAACACTGCCGCCGCAATTAGCTTGGTAATGAAAGATTTGATTGCGATAATTGGGATAGCGCTTTTCGCTTCTCGTTACCTCCCAAGCGTGGCCAGAGACGATCATGCGCGGGAAAGAGTTTTCCCGATACGTCTTTGAGCAGCAAAATGAATGGAAACGGTGTGAAACCCCTCACAGACACACACACACAGACATCAGCTCAATTTTTATTCCAGCAAGAGATATTAGCACGTTTCAATGGCGTTCAGTACCTCTTCTTCGTTTTTGTTCGCGCACCCATCATGCGTTACGATCGCGTCCCGATGCCACATTGTTTGATCACTCTCGCTTTTTTTCTTCTTCTTTCCACACACACACACACACACGCAGTTACGAAACGGCCAACGGTATCCGAGGTCAGGAAACGGGAACGCTCAAGCGTGCCAACAGTCCCGACACGAGTGACGTAATTGTGGCGGCCGGTTCTGTCACCTACACCGCCCCGGATGGTACGGTCGTCGAGCTGAGCTACACCGCGGACGATGAGAATGGGTTCCAGCCGTCCGGATCGCACCTACCGACGCCGCCCCCGATACCGCCCCAGATCCAGAAGGCGCTCGAGTATCTGGCCAGCCTGCCACCGTCGAACCGGCGGCGCTAGACGCCACGCAAAGCCGCACACCGCCAACCCGACTCAATACTCAGCGCATTCGAAAATCTTTCCTCTATCCCTTAATGTAAAAATATAGAAAAGCTGAATGGACAGATGCTAGAGAGGCAGAAATCATATGCGTAATAAAAGACGCACCTTAAAAAGACAAAAGCAGGGCGTGGTGGTGTCTTCTGTGTGGAAAGAAAGGATGTTCTTTGGGGATCCCTTCTCATGCCTGTTATAATTTGGTGCGCTCTAAGGTGTTTTTTACTATTTTAATAATTGTGTTCCTTTTACGGACGTCCCATAACGTGCATTATCATGAGTGTTCTATTAAGGACTTAGGTGTCCGGCTGCATAAAAGCCTTTCGTATAATATGAATTACATCAAACGTCATAATCAAAATTGTCAGCGCAATGAACTTACTCATACAAGGTTTTCTAAGGACATTACCTTCAGGTATGTATTGAGCTTCAAGATCCGTCGCCCATTTGGAAATGGGGTATTAATGTACGAATTTGGATTATGAAAATAATTTTAAAATGTTTTGACTGATCGTAAAAGGTACCGTTGGCTGTAGGTAACTTCTGATTATTCCACCGGGGGAGAAGTAGATCACAAAGGTAATCGTCTCTGTCTAGTGAATCACTCATCCTATTCGGGAAATACGTTGTAGCAGGTAGTAGTTTAATGTTTAATGTTTAATTTCGATAAACGATTCGAAATTGGGTGAAAATTTATCGGAATCGATTCCGACCCGTGGGTGCATCGGGTACGTTAGGTCGAAGTTGGAATCTAGCTCGACCCGTAGGTGCAGAGAGTCCGGGTCGACCCGTATGGTCAGTAGGTGCGCGAAAGTCGGGTCGGGTCGGGTCGGGTTTAGATTTCGGAACTCGCTATACCAATGGGTCGGAATCGCTTATGCTTTCGCGCACCTACTGACCATACGGGCCTACCTAAATTCGCTGCACCAACGGGTCGAAGTTGCTTATGCGTTCGCGGACCTAGTGAACCTACTTGCAGCTTACGGGGCGACCCGAACGACTCCAGGTCGCCTACCGATCGCTTCGACCCGATAGGTGCGATTCGACCCGCACATCACTAGTAATGTGCATTCCGGGATGAACCTGGTATATTCGTTTCATTCCTTAAACAAAACGATCCGAACTAGGTTCAAATTTAGGACCTGTTGGAACAGTAGGTTCAATCGAAACGCCCGGAAACAAGTCACCGTTTCACCGTTCAATTGAAACAGATCCATCAGTGTTACAAACGTTTAACTCAAAACTTTATCTTGAATTAAATTTGGTAATTCTATTTAGCATGAACTTACAGGCTTGTACTGCCCTTCGGTGGAACCTAAGACCCCTGGAAGCTTCTCCTACATTAAAACACTAAAAGCAACGAAACACCAAACAAATGGTACTAGAACAAGCGAAGCAGCAAAGCATTTATTTCACGCCAATTTATCCCACAACTGCTCACTGCCTCCATCACTCTACGTCCCTCACTCCCATACAAGCGTCTTGCGTAGCTTAAAACTTCGCCCTGCCCTGAGGACCGTCCTTGCTCGGGGGCAACGTTGCCAGATGCGCCAGGGCACGGGCGATCGGTGCCGGGACGGGCGGTGGCGTGGGAAGATGATCACCGACCGGCCGGTAACCATTCTCGTCCGCGATGTACGTGATCGTGTACGTTTTACCATCGTCACCCTGGAAGAAAGGGAAAGGGCGAAGCAACTTAGTCCACCGTTAGAAAATGGGGCGTCCAGGTCGGGAAAGGTGACGCAACCCGAACCGAAGATACCATACCTGGTACGTGTACTGGCCCTGGGACGCTGTTCCGACCTGATTGTTCACGACAATCTGTTGCCCGTCCTGGGCGGCACGCGTTCCATCGCCGCCCTCGTAGCTGTACCGGAACTTCCCATCGACTTCCAGCACGTTCTCCAGATTCACGATCGGAATTTCCTTGTAGCGAGGTAGCGATTGCTGCTGCTGGTGCTGCTTCTGAGCAGCTACCATCACACTAAACACGGCTAACAGCACCACTAGCTTCATCATCTTTGCGCCCACGGACACGGTTTCTGCACTCGAGCAAGGTACACCACGGCGGTCCAAACTCGCTACACCTCCCTGCAACGGCTGACTGCGCACCAACGCTGGCAACGATTTATGACGAACGATCAAAAGGACTCCACTGGGACTGCACCCAAGAACGGACCGGCACGGTACTTTTATAAGGTACCCCCTTCCCCGGCCGGTAAACGACGAAAGGGCGAAAGCGTTTGTGGCGCAATGCACTCAGAACCCACGATCAGAGGGAAGAGCGGGGGGTTGGGGCTAGTCTGCCCAGACCGAATTAGACGCAGACACACTCAAACCGCGTCAGACCGAGTCGGGACGTAAGGAACGCCCTTCCTTCGGTTGCCGGGAACGGCGCCTAAATGGCAGTTCGTGTGCGCAATGGGCTAGTCTGCCTGTCTGGCTGCTCTTCACGACCTCTTCGCCGGTGCACCGGTGTTCTCATAAGGTGCCCGCCGCCAGCATACTTCGTCATCGGAAACCCAATCCGAATGGCCGTGGTCGGGGTGATCCGTGATCCAACATCCAACCCAATTAATAGGTACCTACCCTTTTCTACCCTGCCCCGAAAACTTGCTCGACTTTCCCACCGAAAAACCGCAGACACGATGCCACCAGCATGCATCACCCTCACCGTCCGGGGCAGGGCGCACGAGCGTCTGCACGAGCAGTACATTCAGTTGTAGAGATTCACTGTGCAGATGCAGCAGCCCACGAGCACGAGCCCACGAAGCCAAGGGAGGGACGGGCTTTGGAACGGCGATCCTGGCAACCGGGCTGGCGATCACCCGAAAGCTTTCGCAACAGTTTGTACGGCAACCGGTGGATGGGCCAGATCACAATGGGAATCTAGAGCGCTGGTCTGGAGGTTTGGCTTTCGGGCTTGGAAGAATATGAGGCACTGACCCTCCTCCCACCAAGGGTAAAGTGCAGCGAACAAAAGGAACGATGTTTCCAGTCGGTTACGCTAAGTGCAGCTGTACGCTGAGCGTTGGGCTTGCTTCAATTCTTTTTTTCTGTTCTATACGAAGCTTTAAACTTTGAAAATGGTTTCGGTATTATTTAAAAAGCAAAATCAACATTTGCTTGACATTCAAGTGGGCACGTTTTACATGGTTGGTGAAGCAACTTTAAAACGGGACACTCAAATTGTAAGGGTGTACGTTTGGCTCAGAACAGTAAGAGTTAAATAGTACAACTTGCATTCTGTTAAAATCTAATCCAATTTTGTGTAAAACTACTGGTTTCATTATTTGATTAAAATTTAAAAATAGATAAATATATGATATAAGTATTCATCACTGTTAGCAAACGTTGAAATATTAAGTAATTCGATCCATCCTTGACCATGATAATGAATCAATGCCTTTTTGTTGAAATATTTCAAAACAAGCTTTGTAGGTTAGTTTAAAGCATTATATGATACAGGAGCAATGGAAAATGGTTTTTTATGAGACATTTTTTCTAATAAAACCTAAACGCCAATGTAACTCAAGCATTAGGTGTTATTAACAAATAAAGCAAATAACGTTGCATTAATGTAGTAAAGCTCTAAAAACAATTTAAGAAGCAAGAAACATGTTCTCGATGTTGCATATTTGGGTAATATTCATCACCAGTACCTTGAAAGTAGACATGTGCAGAAAGAGCGAGAGTCATGTGATTCGTTCGCTCCCAAACACGAGTGAGCGCACTTCTCTCTTCAATAAAAAAAAAGTTATTCGTCCGCTTCCATTTACAATTAACCGCATCTGATTCCCGAAGGTAAAGAACAAATCATACAAAACAAAACAAAAAAATAATTTGTTTACAAAGCTCAAAATATAGCAATACGGCCTGACCGTAACTACCGAATTATAAAAAAAGATCAAAAAAATTATCAAATATTTCTCTTAAGCCAAACTTAGGGTATTATGTCAGCGAGCTCTAATTGTTATTAAGATACAAATTATAAACGCTATGCATGTTTTGAGATACTCAAAAGATATTGCATTTAGCCTAATTTCTACCAAATATACTGAACTAAAAAAGGAAGGTAGGAAGAAGAAATTCAATCGATAACTTAGGTATATTTTTGACTGTTGTAAAACCAAAACTCATGTTCGATTGCAATATTATAATTGGAACTAGAAATTTATACTCAATTCTAGCCAAAATTTAGAGCAGTATTTGAGAATATTGAGTGTCATCTGAATCTCTTCAAATATCTTAACAGCAGTTTATTTTAATTGTAATGTATTAATAATCGCGCATATCGCACATTGATACGGCCGATAGTCCTCTACGGGCACGAGTCTTGGACTATGCTGGTGGAGGACGCCAATGCACTCGCCATCTTCGAACGGCGGGTGGGTGGGTGCTACGGACTATCTTTGGCGGTGTGTGCGAGCAGGGCGTGTGGAGAAGGAGAATGAACCACGAGCTTGCTGAGCTGTTTGGCGATGCAGGTATTCTGACGGTCGCCAAAGCCGGAAGGATACGCTGGTTGGGACACGTGATGAGGATGCCGGACTCATGCCCCACCAGAAAGGTGCTCGTCAGCGACCCGTTCGGCACGAGGCGTAGAGGAGCACAGCGAGCTCGTTGGCTGGATCAAGTGGAGCTGAACCTGTCGGAGATCGGATGCAACCGTGGCTGGAGGACTGCAGCCCTGGACCGAGTTTCCTGGAAACGGATTGGCGACCTGGCCATGTCACGTAGACGTGCTCAGCAATGAGCGGGCCAAGAAGAAGAAGAATTGCAATCCTTATAACGGTTCCCAAGAGCGGACAAATCACCTTCCCCTCGTGATTCGCTTTGATTCGTGATTCCTCGTGATTCCATTCACATGGACAGAGGAGGCGTGGTAGGCCCAAGTTGAGGTGGGAAGATGGCGTTGAGGCGTTCGCCATCAAAGCCGGGATAACGGATTAGCAGACGACGGCGCGAGACCGTGAGCGGTTTCGGAGTTTGTTGCAGCATGCGAAGACCGCGAAGTGGTTGTCGCCCGATAAGTAAATAAGTAAGAAGAGTTAGCTCGTTTGAATCTGTAAAAAGTAGCATTTTGTCAATATCTAGTTGAAACTCAACATTTTAAGGCTATCAAACGCCATTTCACCGAGTATAGCTTAACTATACGAATATATTGGATCAAAAAAACAAATTAAAGGCTCTAACTGCTGGGGCAAAATGAAGATGTAACAGCTGGAGTAATCTACCAATATATTTACAACATCAACTGCTGTCAAGTATTAGGATCTTCTTGGGTGAAACAACAACCTTTGAAGGGTCAAGGCCTAACCAGAGCATTAATGAGCTTTGGATTTATCTGTGACTTAGTGTACATCACCCCATTGCAGGATAGTCAATCCTGCAGTCCGAATGGAATTCGATACAACGTCGGGCCTCATGAAAGGTCTAAGCTGTTCTAGACTACCGAACAAATTCAACGAGAACTTAAAAATGTATCAACTGTATACTGTTTTAAAATAATACTAATATTCTTTGGCTTTGGAATGTTTAACAAAATTGCACTAAAATTCTCTTTTATATCTCTCGCTTGAGTAATCTGGGATGAGCTGACTTGCCTTCCAAAATACCGTTGGTTTCGCACCAAATTCTGTACATCTTAAGCTGCCCAAATATCCCTCGAAGTCTGTCTCCTTGCTTTAACGCAACTGAACCTGCAATTATCGCGCTCTAATGCTTGTCTTAAGCATCTGAGTTTTCTATTGTATACAAGCTTAATACCAAATATGCTAAGTTTGAAACTTAAATTATAAATGATTTTCGCAGTGTTGATAACTTTTTACAGCACTGCTTCTTATTAGCACAGTTTTTATCCGGTTAAATAGAATTCCACCATCTTTTCATTCGATAACCCCTAAACATAAAAAATGGATAAAAAAAGTTAAAAGTAACTTATAACAATAAAGCTAGTTAGTCGATACTATTCTTAACGTAATAAAAAATCATACATCAATCATCAATTATTAATGATCACCTAAAGTAAATCGTTTTAATTCGAAAAAAAGGAAACTCTTTACGTTTTCTGTTTTTTTTTATCCAATTAACCATTATTCCGTATTCTCCATCCTTGCGTTACCGATATGAACACACATTTCTTCCCCAAAACTTCCCCCTTGGAAGCTGCATTTCACCTTGAACCGAGGCAGGCCTCAAAATTGGTCTGCAAATTTCACGCATCCACAACCCCATCCTTTCCCTTTCACGTATCAGCCGAAGGTCAGCTCATTTCCACCAGAAGGGAGATGCTAAAATGTAAAGCAAAGCTACGTCTCGTTGGCACGAAAAAGACAAAAATTCGATGCACGATTTCTACCATCCGTGTGGAATGTGTGCCGCTTCTTGCTCCGCTCCTAATCTTCAGCCCGACGCCGGGGAAGATGGGCAAGATGTATCGCCCGCGAATGGCCCCCGGGACGGTGGTAAGTGCAAGCGATCGGGCGATCGAGGAGAGGAGGTCGTCACACAAACGTAACGAAGAAAAAAAAAGAAGCACAACGTCGAAAGAGCAGCAAACACAACACACATCTTGCCAAATATGTACTAAATGACGAAAATTAAACAAATCCTCCGGACCTGTGCCTGTTCGTTCGGGGCCACCCCATGGCGGGCAGATGGAGATGGACAGTGCAAACACTATCAGATGATCTAGTAGGTCCCCGTATAAAAGCCTATCGGGCGGTGGCTCTAATCGTCAGTGTCAGCTCGCTATCTAAAACATTAACCGCTCAGTGCGCAAGTTGCAGCCTATCTCGGTTGAAATCGGTGAAATAGTAGTTCAAGTGCAACACAAAATGAACGCCCTTCTTGCTCTGGTGGTACTGATGGCGGCGGCCGTCTACGCTGCTCCGGCTGAGGGCGATGCCCAGGCGCAGATCGTCAGCCAAACGTCCGACGTGCAGCCGGACGGATCCTTCAACTATGCGTAAGTGGGCCCGTCGCCCTTTCCCAAGGGAAGGTCTTGCTTGATTTTGTGAGCCGCTCATCCACATTACGCTTCCTTTCGCGTTTCATCTTTGGTTAGATTTGAGTCGGCAAATGGAATCAAGGTTGAGGATCAGGGAACGATCAAGTCGATCAAGGTACCGAAGCTAGACGAGACGGGCCGCCAGATCGGGGAGGAAGATGTGCAGGTGTCGGTACAGACGGGCTCCTTCCAGTACACCGCACCCGATGGTCAGATCTACACGCTAAGGTGAGAAGCGTCATCCGTCGTCGCCTTGAGCTTACATAAGATCCCCCCCCAACCAGGGCCGTCAAAAGCCGTTCAACCGCACCCGCGCTCGTGCTAATCGTGTGTCCTCACTGTTCCCATTCCCAGATACGTCGCCGATGAGAACGGATTCCAGCCACAGGCAGACCATCTCCCGGTTGCTCCCAGTGCCCAGTAGACGAAACGGAGAAGGACCCTTTTTCTATGGAAAATACTCAAACCAGCATGTATATACAATCACCCTTTTCCTGTTGGATGGTGTAGCGATTAATAAAACGACACCAACGGGAAACACAAAACACCCCCCAGACTGCCCTTTCCTTGGCGCGTTTTCTTCATCCATCCATCCACCCATCCCATCGTCACATCACAAGCATCACTCTTCCGGTGTTCCGAAATTCGTTCGAACAATTCTATCGCGAATCGCTCGATTATCTAATTCCCCCGTGCACAACACATAAGTGCCGTCAGTACAAAATTGCTGGCCGTCCCGCCGTCGCACTTCCCGGCACGATGGGGAAGCATTCGAAAAATGATCTAACGCCATAATGATAACCACACCACAATGTGCCTATTGCTTCCGAGGCGACCTCATCTGTTTTCGATCGCTGTGTCTTGCCACCACCCCAACTGGCGATGCATTATGCAATACTGCTCCAACCGATCACTTCCGAATGTGTGTGTGTGTGTGGGAAGCTTTGTGGTAGGTGAATCCTACCATTAGCCGGCCAACGGCGAGTCAACGATCGGACGGTTTCGATCGATCGGCTGAACAGCTCCATTACCGGTTTTCCACTCGCCTGTTTGGGCTGGCTGGCGGGAAAGAAGAAAAGCTTTCAAGTTCAATTTTTACTCCGCACGCGGGCAAGATGCGATCAAAACAATAGCAACAATAATGGAAGGGGGGGGGCTAGGAAGGGAGGGAAGGGAGGGAGAAGGAAGCGAGAAACATTCGGCTGCAACTTTCCCATTTACATCCTCTAGGGCAGTGGTCGGCAAAGTAACGGTTCGCGAGTTACATATGCTAGATGGGGAACCTGTAAAGATATCAGCATTCAAAAGCTGACTCTACATTATTTCAATGTCTACAGCCATGGCAAAGTATTGAGGAGAATCACGTAGAGACATGAGTTGAATTAGTCAATAACATTTTTGTGTTTTGAAATCTCTACAATCCACGCAAATCTGCAACAACTATGAATTAGATCGTAAAACAAGATAGTATTGTTGTGTTTTAAACTTGAGACGAATCTAATTGATCAACTTGTTCTGTACAAGTAAGTACATTCATTGTCTTGCTTACTATTTTTTGTACTAATAATTAAAATAAGAATGTTAGGCTACGGTCGGGCCTGATCGTATGACAGGTCTACGCCACTACCCCTGAGACCACCGATTCACTCTCTTGTAATATTAAGTGAATGGAAAAATGTCCTGAGATCTCTTATGATCATCTTTAACAAAGAAGTGTTGTTAGTGCAGTCATAAACTCCAACGGCGCAGCACAGTGGTCGTGTAGTAGTAGTGTAACGTAGATCTGATGTTACTTAAAATCTCCTTCCAATTACTTCCGTCTTCAAATACACTCTATATCGGTAATAAGATTTAAGAGGCGAATATCAGAGGTCTCTATAAAAATAGAGAAAAAAAGCTAATAAGCAGCTAAAATAGCTAATGAAAAACCTTTTTTTTCTTTTATTTCGATCAAACATACAGAAAAGGCAATATTTGATCGATATTCAGAGTATTCCAACATTTTCCTCATTACAAAACGGTGAAATGCAAGCTGCTTCCGCCAATTAGCAATAGATGGCGCTTGTGTATAGTACTAAGATTACGATAACGAATTATACTTCATTGTCTCCAGGTTTTTAGTAAAAATTTTGATTTTTTTTGTATAATTATATTGTTGAAACAATCGTAGTTTTATATCAGATTTATAGGTAAGGAATTGATTGTTGAATAACCCCGAACAAGCTGTTATTGCACTGTTTCTTGATATAGCTGTATTGTTTTCACTTTTTGTTTTAATATTTCACATAAAAAAACTGTAATAATTTTAAAAAAATACTGTGATCACTATTTAATATTAAGATAAAAAAAACTGTACAACACCATTAGTTAACCATCAAACAACAAAACAGACGTTTGCTAATTACGTTACGATGTGGCTTACAGATTCATGCATTTATCATATTTTTACTAAAATTCTGTGAGATCCAAAAACGACTCATTCACAATTTGTCCCCATACCTATTAATTTGGCATTTTGCGTTCCGGTCTTGCTGCAGTTTTATAGATTTGGTTTGTCATAGGGTAAAGTTTTGCCGACCACTGCTCTAGTGGGATGAAGCAAAACGCAACCCCGAAGAGAAGACCGAACGTCTGTGATACCGATTCCCGCCGGGGAAGCTCTCCCCGAACGTCGATCCGTTTTTAGTGGTGCGTATTAGAAGTGTGCGGGTTTCACTTTCCATCCGTACCATCCAAGTAGGCCTGCGATGCTCAAAACACAGCCTACTCCCGCTTACAGCAACAACAAAATAAAGGTGCTCAATGCACGGTAAAGCGACGAACCTCCCTGCGGGACCGTGTCCGACGAGGAGAGCGTTTCACGATTTGTGTATGAAAATATTACACCGCATTTCAGCTCGCTTTGGGCGATTTGTACGGGCACAGCTGTAAATCGTTCCTTTCGCTTTCCCGCCGCTGGACATACACACACACACACACTCGGGGGTGGCCCCGGATGAACTTTAGGCTAGATTGAGGGCGTGACGGTGTTGAACCATTTTCACAAGCATAATGGCACTGCTCTTCACTCTCTATTCACTTCGCTACTCTCTCTCTCTCTCTCTTTTTTCTCACATTCACTCCAGAAACATCATCAATTGTGCAATCTCGACCGAGAGGAAACGGATTGCATCACCGGGATTGCCTTTCGTCGGTGCGCCAAGTGGAGACGCGTGTCATATAGCGCACCGAAATGGGAATTGATGAGACACGAGCGGGTCGATTATTAATTAATTACCTATATTTTTCGGGTGATCGAGTTTCGACCCAAACTTTTGGGTGACATTTTGCAATGAAATGATGCAACGGTATTGTGCGCGAGCGAAAGGGAGGCAGTCTTTAAAATAATCCAATAAAAAAACAAAATCGTTCAACTGCTGCCACACTCCACATTCAATAAAGGCGGGCTTATTGCACCACACATATGCATTTCCGCAGCATTATTGCAACTGCAAATTGGGCAACAGTACGGGGTTCCGGACGACTCAACCTACATTCTTACCAAGGGCACCTAACCTTTCAAACTCACGGCCCCACGGGTCCCGGGGTTCGAAATGGCTGTGTGCTGAAGAGGCGGCAGCAGCATCAAAATCGCTACTACCATACCACCGCAGCTCCACAAGAACGGAAGGACGGTATCGTATGGATCGTCTTTCGTAGCCCTCCCTGTTTTTTTTGTTGTTTCGCACAGTTAGTCTCCCCGTTTTATGCGCTGCCGAGATTACCGAGTTCGCAAAACCATCGGCGCATGACCCTGCCACGCTGGTGCACTTGGTGCCGGTGGTGCAATGACACAGGTGGGTGTTTGCACACACTGTTCTGCATTTTTTAAGCGCTGCATCGTTTAAGAGGAGCGTTACATCGACCCTTCTGAGGAGGAGAATAGCAGCGGCAGCAGCATCACCAGTGCGATGCCAAAACCGGCTCGCATGGGCATGGGCTGGCGGGACCGAAAGATGCAACAGAGAAACAATTCATTCACGGCGGCGTGTGTGGGGAAGCGCCGGGGATACGGGGCAGGAAAAAAAAAAAGGTGAAACATTCAGCGTGCCCCTCGAAAAGTGCCACATCCGTTCGCCGGCCTCCCCTTTTTGCTCCGTGCGTTCGGAGAGGGAAACCCGACCGACCGACATCCCCCCAAAGGCGCCCCGATCGGTTCGGTATATAAAGACCTATCACTAGGGCAGATCGTATGCAGTGGATGTTTCACTTTCTTTCCCCAAGCAAGTGGTGTTCCGGTTGGCGCTAACAGTTGGGTTTTCGTGAGCGAAAGAGAGTGTGTGCCTTTATTTCCCGCCGTCTAGCAGAAAGATTCCGAGTGATCTACTTGCGAGTGAAGAAGATTTTGTAGTGAAAAGTGAAGTGAATAGTGTTATTGAAAATGAAGCTTTTGGTGAGTGTTTTGAACGGATAAGAAAGTTGAACTGTATACTTTATGGTGCGATGATTGTTTTAAGGTTGTTTTAAAACGCTTATTGTCTCCTATTGGAGTGCAATGAGGTGAAAAGTGTGTCTAGGGGGAGAAGCAAATGCAACGAGACAAATTAACCTCAATTGTATCACTTTTTGCCGTGAAGTAATCCGATACTGGTGCACTACTAATTCATTCTCTGCTTTTCTACTCGCAGATCGTACTAGCGCTGGTTGCAGCTGCCTACGGGTATCCGCAGCACGAACATCATGACCATCATGAGCATCACGAAACCAGCACGTACATTCCCATTCTGAAGTATGACAAACAGCAGGGTGAAGATGGCAGCTATAGAACTATGTAAGTGTTTCAATTTTTTTTTACTAAAATGCCAGTCTTTCTTTAGGATATTAATTTAAAATTCTTTTATGCGTTTTATCCCCCCCCGTAGCTACCAAACCGGCAACAACATCGTCCACGAAGAGTCGGGCTATCTGAAGGACGCGTCGGAAGACCACCCGAACGGGATCCTGGTGCAGCAGGGTGCCTACTCGTACGAAGCACCGAACGGGGACGTCATCCAGGTGCAGTACACCGCCGACGAGAATGGGTTCCGCGTGCAGAGTGACAGCCTGCCGACGCCCCCGCCCGTGCCGCCAGCAATCCAGGAAGGTCTGAAGGAGATCTACGAGGGCATCAAGCGCCGGGAGCAGGAGGCCAAAAACAATCCCAAGTACGCGGAGGATGAGGCCAAGCGGGCCCAGCTAGACTACAACGGGCAGTACTACAACCAGTAAGGGCAGACCCGATGGCTTCGTTCAATGAAGATCCTGCGTCTTTAGTGCGCACTAGGAGCTCTGGTAGCGAAAGCGCTCTTCTCAGCCACCGTTCAGTAGATTTCTCCGCCCCGTCGACCCTCATATTTATAATCTTGTTAAGCCTTGTGCTAGGCTATGGCTGCGCCGAGCGTGCATTGCTGCCACCCAGATGCAGTACGTCACGATATTCATGACAAACTTCATAACTGCCTTCCACCGACCGACCGAGCATACGATCACGTTTACGACAGGCACTAACGAAATATGAAAGAGCAACCAACATAGACTGTGATTATCTAGCTACTTCAAACGGAAATGTGTTATTGAGCTGTTTGGTTTGTTTTAAATAAAATGTTATGAAAAAGATTAAATGTACACTTTCTATTTTGTACTGTAAACCGCGGAGAAATATTTGTTTGTCTTTGTTTGTATGTGTTTGTATGTGGTTATTTACAACAATAGCACATAAAAACAGATAAATCTTATTTTTTTCTATTTTTTCTACCAATCGCGATGTCCGAACTCAGAAACTCGAATAAACACTTTAAATTAAATTAAAAATGTAAACAAATCATTTTCCACACACAAAATAAGTTATATACTAGATCATAATCAGAAGTAGTAGAACCCTTTCTATTTTTATAAAAAACTAATTTTGGTTTCTGGAAGATAAAATGTCAGCAATCACTTAAATCTTTAGAACTTTAATCTTGAAGAAAAATGAATGTCTTAGAACATGGAATCAGTTGAAACTTTGTTCTTGGATTATGATTTCATTTAATCATACTAAAACCTAGCGAAACAACCTAGTCGTTTCCACTTGAGTAAAAAATAAAATAATCAGAAATGATATCATAATCTCAAATAGTAATAAGAGCAAATAGTTTTAAACATAAGGTGAACAATTTCAGTTAAAATAAGATCCCACATTGTGCATGCAACAGCGTCACAAATCGAATGTTTGTTTAAAATTGATTTCGTTCATCAGTTATTTTAAAACACTCTCTATCTTTCATTCAATAGGCATGATATTTTATTTTTTATATATGATATTCCAAACAAAAAAGATAGAATAAAAACGTCTAACCATTCGTACCTTACATAAAAAAGCGAGTAATATAATAAACGTTCAACGTGTTTAAAATACTTAAACCACGTGTCTCATTTCGCCAACCTACTCGTCTAGTGTGCAATCGCCCTTACCAACCCGTTTACAGCACACAGTTCGTTGCTAGACCCTTTTCGCCCTTCCCGAAGTTTGCCGAACACTGACAGTTACCACCACCTCCCGCGCATTTGTTGTGAGCGCAATCCCCCCCATTAACCACTCGAGGTAAACAAGAACCATGCCGTTGTGAAATTCGCAGTGTGTGCGCGCAATTAAGTACACACGCGTGACGAACGTTGACGTTGGCCGTCATCGTTCTGCACCGCCGCCCGTTAGCAGCCGTTTTTTCACTCTCCCTACCCCTTACATAATATGCAAGAACTTGACCCAAATATCTGTGCCATTGCTACTACCCGTCGTTCGCTATGTTGTTCCTGACGAAAGCGTCGAGTTCGTTCTGTGTGCTGCAGCGTAGCTGCTCCTGCCCCGTAATCCATGGCGTACGGCTGTACAGTCCCAACGCGACCGCCCCTGCCCCCGCCCCCAGTTCCAGCGGGACGCACGTGTCCGCCGTGGGAAAAACGCCCGTCGACCTGCTGAAGGAAAAGCTAAACCATGGTGAGATACAGCCCGATCCGCACCAGGTGCGCGTAACCGAAGCGCTGCAGGTAGTGTATGATAGTATTAAAAGCTACAGCCCTCCTAAACCTAGCACTGGCATTGGGAAATGGTTCAGCTTCGGCAGGGCGGAACGGGCGGTGGACGCACCCAAGGGACTGTACATCTACGGCAGCGTTGGCGGTGGAAAGACGATGCTGATGGACATGTTCTACGACTGCTGTGCAGTAAGTGTTGTGTGACCTCGTGTCCTGTCGCAACTGCCTTTTGGTGGGTGTGCTCGTGATTTGAGAAGGGGATAACCTCGCCACCCTGTGTTTCCATTGCCTTCTAGATTGATCGAAAGCGACGTGTGCACTTCAATTCCTTCATGACCGATGTGCACGCCAAAATTCACGACATCAAGTCGAAGCATGTGCGGGACGCGAGCAACAGCAAACCGCAACCGTTTGACCCGATTAAGCCTGTTGCCGAGTTGATTACCCAGGACTCGTGGATGATTTGCTTCGATGAATTTCAGGTATGTCAGGTAGACAACGGTCACAGTTGACGGCTATCAGCTAGCGCCGTGCCAATCAGCTGCGTGGCCGTGTGAATAATCGCTCTCTCTTATCACCCTGGGATGCTTCCTTGCTGTGCTAATCAAATGCTTTTCCCTTCCCTCATTACCCTGCCCGCGCGAAGGTTACCGACATAGCAGACGCAATGATCTTGAAACGGCTGTTCACTTATCTCTTCAACAACGGTGTGATAGTGGTGGCCACAAGTAACCGTGACCCCGACGATCTCTACAAAAATGGGCTGCAGCGTAGCAACTTTGTGCCGTTCATCGGCGTGCTGAAGAGCCACTGCAACATCGTAACGCTCGACAGTGGCGTTGATTACCGTACGGCGGCGCTAAAAGGGGAAAGTAAACATTACTTTGAGTAAGTTCCTATCAACAAACAATCGCTAGGGTGCGTGCCGGTTGTAATTGCTTTTTGTTTTCGTTGCAGTAAATCCCAAGGTGCTAATGAGGCAAATTCTTCGATGGACACACTGTTTAAGGTGCTCTGTTCGCAGGAGAACGACATGATTCGTCCCAAAACGTTTACCCATTTTGGTAGGAACATTACGTTCGCGAAAACCTGTGGTCAGGTTCTTGATAGCACGTTTGAAGAACTTTGTGACAGGGTGAGTAAACCGGTTTTGGGATATGCTTTTTTGCATCGTTTGCTTACTGAATTTTACTCAACTTTCAGCCCCTCGGTGCAAGCGATTTCCTACAGATAGCACAATTCTTTCACACGGTGCTTATACGGGACATCCCGCAACTAAACTTAAAGCTAAAATCCCAAACGAGACGGTTCATCACGCTGATCGACACGCTTTACGATAGTCGCGTAAGGGTAAGTGAATTGTGCAAAAGGCTCTTTCAAAAAACATTCAATTTAATTGCCTCATCCTTCATCTTTTCTCTAGTTGGTCGTATCGGCGGACGTACCGTACAAGTATCTGTTTTCAAACGAAGCACCGGACGATATGCACACCTCCGACGAGCATCGTATGCTGATGGACGATCTCAAAATTACCAAGGATTCGACAGACGCTAGTTCAAACATTTTCACGGGTGAGGAAGAAGTATTTGCGTTCGAGCGGACCGTTTCGCGACTGGCCGAAATGCAGTCAGCTGAATACTGGACGCTGTGGGAGAAGCACCGCTAGAGAGGAGGATAAAAGATGAGGCTGATAAACCAGTATACGAACCGGTCCTCTCTGTAGAGGTGCAGCATTGGGACAAATGGGTACTTAAAATTGCTTTAGCAAGTGGTGTGTAAATAATGGAAGACCAAGGATTTTTTTGTAGGCAAATTTTAAATCAATTCAAAATAAATTTATTTATTATTGCTTTTGCTGCAATTTCAAACAAAACTGCTGTACTATGTCTAGGAAATGAGGAGAAAATAATGAGTTTTCTGTATAAAAGAAAACGACAAATTTGTAAATGAAAAGGGCCTTCATCGACAGCGCACCCTTATTTTGACAGCACCCTGAGTTTTGACAGCGCACCCTTATTTTGACAGCTCTCTTTTGCCAGCTCCGTTGTTTTGACGTGGATTTTGTTTGTTGTTGATCGTTCAAATCAAGAAGAAGAAGAAGATCGTTCAAATAGGCCCCTTTTCGTGCAAAGTACAGAATTGCTTTGTATATTGCCAGCTTTTGAACCACTTGCATATTAGTTTCGAATAACCATTCCCCACTCAAGGTCTAAAATGGCAGGAGACAAGTATTCCATCCTGCTGCCAACGTACAATGAGCGGGAAAACCTTCCGATTATCATCTGGCTGATTGTAAAGTACATGCAAGAAGCGTAAGTATTCTTTACAAGTTTATTTGCTTTTACAAAAATCAAAGAAAGGTTAATAATTTTTTTTTCTTGTAGAAAAATCAACTACGAAGTGATCGTCATCGATGATGGCAGTCCGGATGGTACCCTAGAGGTAGCAAAACAGCTGCAAAAAATATACGGCGAAGAGCGTATCCTGCTCCGACCGAGGGCCGCTAAGTTGGGCCTAGGAACAGCGTACATACATGGAATAGAGCATGCCACTGGTGATTACATCATTATCATGGATGCTGATCTGAGCCATCACGTACGTGCCCGAACTGAAGACGTGTCCCTCGACCAAAAACCGGTTTTTCTAAAGCTTTCTCCTTCTCCGCTTACAGCCGAAATTCATTCCACAGTTTGTTGAACTTCAGAAGAAGGGTGACTTTGACATAGTTTCGGGTACCCGGTACAAGGGCACTGGTGGTGTATACGGATGGGACTTCAAGCGGAAGCTCATCTCACGTGGAGCTAACTTTCTCTCCCAGCTACTGCTGCGACCGAATGCTTCCGATCTGACCGGATCGTTCCGTCTGTATCGCAAAGAGGTGCTTAAGGAGCTGATATCACGCTGCACCTCGAAGGGGTACGTCTTCCAGATGGAAATGATCGTCAGAGCACGCCAGCTGAACTACACGATTGGAGAAGTACCCATATCATTTGTCGACCGTGTGTATGGACAATCGAAGCTTGGTGGATCGGAGATAATACAGTTTGCCAAGAATTTGCTGTACCTTTTCGCCACCACGTAAGGGAAGGTCCGTTGTCATCGTCAATAAATCCCACACACCCACAGAAACTCACGCATATAAAGACGAGAGAAGCAAATCGTACCTGTTGTGTTGTTTTAACAATCGTGTTCACACGTTCCGTTCGATTTCTTCTAAACCCTCATAATGCTAAACTCCCGCACACAAATGATCGGTCTCCGTTTTTTCCTTTTTGTTTCCGTTTTACTGAGCACCGCTCGCACGCGCTTCTAGTGATGGGAAGAGGAATCGTTGGCCGACTGTTTGCCGTACTGCTTTTCCCACCAAACGACGTACTCCTCCTTGCGCTTTTCGCGCCGCGCAAAGTAGTCGGGGAACTGTGCCTTTTCCAGCGGGTGCCAGTAATCCAGCACCCAGTCCGGGGGAATCACCTCACGCTCGAACGCAACGCCTCCCGGTGACATGGGGACTGCAAAGGACAGGAAGTAGAAACAATTACAAGTGTCCAATCAAATGCCACGGAAAGTATCATTCGGTCGTACACTTCTTCGGTTGGTAGTGCTGCTTTTCGAACAGTTCCTTCTCGCCATCGGCCACCAGCTGGGCCACCTTCGCCGGGTCCTTCTCGTTCCTGTGTTGATCGAAACGGGCACGCATCAAAGTGGCCTGGTAGCGGAAGATGTGTCTACAAAGTAAACGCGGATAAAAATGCATCGTACACTCACTCAGTTGTTTGTTTTGAATGTTCCGACCGTGCTTGTGGGGGGACCCAAGTACCGTACAATTACATAAGCTACACCGTAGAACGGGCAGCGGATTTGGGATGCATTACCCGCTCTTACCTTCTATCGTACCACGACTCCAGGTTGCGCAAGGACTTCTTGTACAGCGAGCAAACCCGGCGCGTATGGGCCAGTGCCGCAGCGGTGGATGCGGACATTTTTATTTGCGTAAAAACTCCGACGGCGAACAAGCGATTTCTGTCCGAGGCAGGTTTTGCTTTGGATGAAAATGTCAAAAGGCGAATGTTGTGACATTTGTCGGTTGGCTGTCAGGGCTGCTTCGTTCGATAGAGATGAGTTTTACAGGGTAGTTCCGGTAAACAAAGGAGCGAGTTTCTACAGGGTGGAAATAAAGGGGTGAGTTTACTATATGTATTCTATATTTTTATATTTTTGTTTTTTTTTTAATTCTGTTTTCTTCAATTTTTGTTAATAAAACTGGGATTTTCGAAAAGGAATAAATTATTAGAAAAGTGAAATTCAAATATAATTTTTAAGTTTTCACTATTTAACCAAAGTTTACGGACTTACCACGTGTTAAACAAGAGTCTGCTTCCTAGAGACTATTGTCCTTTTCTTTATTTTCTCATTTATTACAACAGAGCGATAATTTCAATATCTCCCAGGTATGATAATGCAAAAGATAATATTTCTTATCATTTATTTCACAAAACTCACAGTCATCTATTGGTGAATTCAATGCCTCTTAACGTTGCTAGAATAGCCTCAATCGGTTCTTAATTTTATGCATTGTGGTTTTCCAAAAAAAAAGGATTTCTTCCCTTTTGCTACCATGGTAACTATGATATGGGTATAAAGAACGAAGCCGTTTCAAAAATCGTCCCCTTTCACTACTCATTTGTTTGTATGGTTGTTTCCTCTATATCACAATTATTGAATTAACGGCGATGATGGATCAAGCATGTTCATAAAAAAAAAACATTCTTCTGTATGGTTACCTATCTTTAGCTAACTCTTGATATGAGATGAGATATCGCCTCAAATTAGTCTTCTTTAGGATTGGAAAATGTGGTGCGCTGCGTGCACTCGAATCATCTAGCTACATCGAATCGAATCCTACCGTTTCTAATCGAATCTCTATTATAAATAGGTGTGAGGTAATGTGTTCGATTGCGCACAACGATGATGCTGACTGCTAACAATTTCCATAACCCTGACTGTATCTATTGTCTTTACAAACTTGTACTTGCAATACATAACTAATATTACCCCATTGACGGCTGCACAAAATACTAACACAAAATAAAATTTACATCATAAAAAAATAAAACATTGCACGACACACACACACACGGGAAACGGGTCAAATTGTAAGATCAGTTATTTTGGAATAAATTTCTTCTGAAAGTGGTAAAATGTGTGTTCAAAATGAATGAATCTCTTTTAAGCTTGAATTTACGTATTTGTCAAAAGGAGCATACCTGACAGTTTTTTACAATAATTTAAACAAGATTTTAAACCGTCTTACATATCTACTGGAAAAGCAATGTAAAAAATCGCATTGCTTCTCGAAATCCTGATTTAAAACCATTTCCATCATTATGTGTCCTTATCCTTATATATCTCCCTGATTCTAGATTCCTGCCATGCGGTTTTTGCTTTCATTCCTTCCTCTTCAAAGCCTTTTCACAACTTGTATCGACTAGCTTTGTAACGATTTTTCTTCACCTCTCGTGCTACCTAAATCTGCGTTCAGTGGACGTGTTTCGATGACATGCTATAATGTGATCTACTAAAACCGTAGAACCTAAAAAGGGTTACTCAAATATACAGATATACGGGCGGTAGAATCGTTTGTTGTACTCATTGTAGCTTGCTTTTGGCGCTAATAATCTCACTTTCATCCGCAATGAGCAAGATTCTTTGGAACAATCTTATCGATATTGCATTTTCTATAAAAAAAATCATTGCATAACCTACATGGTGTTGAAATTTCGTCACTTAAACGGATTATACTTCGCCGCAATTCGCTCTTTACTGGTGCATATTAACGAAATGTACCTATCTTAATGACTCGCTTGCCTTGCCGATTTAATCCCCCCACCACGAATCAGATACCAATTCGTAGGCTGATTGGTTTTATGGCACCTATATATACTGTGTGCGTATTTCTCAAACGGTCCGGTTTGTTAACACCTTCCCAAACTTCCCCCTTTCTACAGGAAAGCACACGTCAGCACAAGAACCAGCACGCTGACCGGGAAGATGATGTAGATCGCCATCCGCGGATGGCACGTGGATACGAGCAGCGTAATGTCGTCCTCCTCGTGCTCGATACCGTCCCGCGTGGGCACCTCCACGATTACCCGCTCGTTCGACCAGAACGTGATCGGGAAGGAACACTGCGTACTGTTAATGCACGCCTTTGTGTCGGAGATGTTCGAGTACTGGAACGTTGGCTTGTAGATGTCGAACATCGCATGGATGTCATTCTGCACGTAGTCGTTATCGCTGTAGAAGATGTAATAGTAATAGCCATCCGACACCACCTCATGCTTGGTGACGGTATGCGAGGCGCC
Source organism: Anopheles epiroticus (assembly GCA_000349105.1). Taxonomy (NCBI): domain Eukaryota; kingdom Metazoa; phylum Arthropoda; class Insecta; order Diptera; family Culicidae; genus Anopheles; species Anopheles epiroticus. The sequence goes on along the minus strand of KB671573.1, from coordinate 77,143 downwards.
CTCGAGAAACTTTACGCTCTGGCACGACTTGCTCGGCGGAAAGCTGTGGGCAAGCAGAATGTCACCATCGTAGCAGGAGAGCAAACTGTTCTCGAAGCTCGACACCGAGTCGGACGTGTTGTTGGAGTGGTTCATTGCCGTGCCGCCATGGTTGATCGCACGATCGTACACCAGATCGCGCCTTCGCCGGCGACGACGGCGGCTCTCGATCTTGCCGTTGGCCGTATGCTGCTGCTCCGATCGATCCACACTGTCCGGTTGCACAATTTGCTCTCCCGTGCTGTCCGGGTGCTGCCGATGGCCCGTTTTGTTGTGCCCATGACGCTTTCGGTGTACGCTTCCGTCCTCATCGACCGAAGCCGCTTCCGCTGATGTGGGTCCTGCCTCGGTGGCACGGAAATTGCGATACTTTTTGATGAGATTTTCCGTCGTACTCGATGGGGCTTCGGTCGTGGTGGTCGTTGTCGTTGTGGTTGTGCTCGGAGGGGGCTGTACGTTCTTGGTTGTGACGGATACTGGCCGACCGATGCGTTTCGTTGTGGCATGATGTGCCTTCCTTCCGGAGCTGTCGTACGCTGCCGTTCGTCTGTTGTTGTCCAGCTCGTTGCCCGTCGTGCGTGTGTGGTGCGCTCGTGCCTCTTTGGAGGAATGCACACGATGCAACATGGAGGCAGAATCTTCTGGCGATAAACGCTCATCCGTTAGGTCTTCTCCACCTGAGAAGGAGACGAAAAGCGTGGTTAAAAGTTGCTGTTGGTTATGCGATGAATTGTTAAACATTTTACAATTTCAACAAACATCAAAACCAGTTCCCTTTCCTTAACTTAATTCACCCTCAGCCCCACCAAACACACTTACCATGATTCCCATCGCTCGGCAGTTTGGGCAATCCCTTCTGCTCGCCCGAATACTCAATAAACTCAGCCGCCGACTCGAAGGTGACCAGCACCTGGCCGTGCTCCTTGTTGAGGTAGTTATCGATCTTGTTGTTGTTGTGCTCGAGCAGCCCACAGGTGCGCAGGTTTCGCTCGCCCTTCACGACCAGTATGCGCGAACCATCGTACCTGGAGCAAACCTTTAGCGCCACGGTCGCACCCTTCAGCAGATAGAACCCCCAGTACTCGAGCGTATCGTCCGGCAGGGACATGGATTTTTTCAACCGTATGTGCTTCCGGTTCTTCGACACTTCCGGTTCGTGATCGAGCTGGAACGCATTGAACGTGCTGTTCATCTGCAGCGTGTGCTTCTGGCAAAACACGGACGAGATGCCATCCCGAATCTCGATGATGTCTGACTCGGCGATCGGGTAGACGACGTCCGCAAAGACCGTGTGCCGCAGGTAGAGGGGGAGTATGATGAGCGAAGCCGGCAGGATGGCGGTCAGGATGCAGAAAGCAATTACGCGCTTCACGCCGTGCATATTTTTTGACTCTGTGGGGATAATTGCAACAAAGAAAAGATTAGAAAAGTTTGAAATTCAGATTGTTTAAGATTAGCATCAGGAACCATTAACACACACAACTCTACAACTCCCATTAAAAGTTACATTAAAATGAAGATTACTCGTTAAGGAAACAACGCTAGGTTAACTACCCTGTACTACAAGCACACAACCAGCAAGAAGCTAAAGATGCTGTAATAAACTGTGTGCCATCATCAAAACAACATGCTTCGCGCCGTCTACTCTCGCCCAAACGGATCGTGGATGGTTAGTGTGTACACGTTTCAATCATGCATGGCATTTTTTCGCTGGTGCGATAAGACAAGCGTAGCCACCCGACAAGGAGGGTCCACCCAATGAGAGGGATCTGCAGCTAGTAACTGCTTCTTTTTTGTGACCGTGACAATGTAGAGGAATTAGGGGAGAGTGTGCCACCGTAACTCTTTGGGATCGCGGACCAAAGGTGTTTCTATATTAGTGATGGGAATGTCGAATCTCGACCCTCTCTCGGGTTTCGAAGCTTCAAGCTCGGGAGAGAGCAGTGACACTTCCCTTTATTCCCTCGGATTTTAAAACACAACTAAACAAGCTTTTTCAATACTTACGATAGAGTTAGATAGGATGGAATTTTAATGTAATTCGAATCTCGTCATTAAATCCCGATTGAATCTCAAATGAAACTGCCGCCGACAGAATTCCAATCGAGTACCAATCCGATCGAATCTTGAATCTCAATCCGATCCAATCTGATCGTATCCGAACCTTCAGAGGATTGAACCTTTGAATGTTTCAACACTTCCATCACTACTTCAGCATGGTAGGGGAAAACGATCTACTGTAGTGTGCATAATGTAAATTATACATTTAAAATCATTCTTTCCTCAAAGAACTCAAAGGACTTAAAATCATCCATCATCCTCAAATTACCTTTTGCTTAAACATATTGCTTTAACTCAAATTTAATTTAAAATATCAACTCTTTTGGGTAGTGAAACTTACAAGTCTGCATGTAGCTATAAGCAATAATTTCTTCAGTAATTCGTTCTATAACCCCATAAAATCGTTTAAATATCAGCTGAATATGTGATTTTTCACATTTTAAGCTTATTTTCTTGATTATTAATAAGTCAAAGATAAATATAAATCTAAACTACGCTTAAAAAAGACGTCCTTTTGGACTCTGGGGAAAGAGTAACACCCGTACGGAGAAAGAAGATTATTTAGTTGAAATAGAAGAATGACAAACTATAATCTTGAAAAGTGTTGTGTGGAAAGGTCTAACCTTAACTATAAATTGGCTACGAGTATTGTCCCGTTGATCTTAAGGTATTTGGTGTACGTTTTTGTTGAAAAAAAAACGTTTAAAGGGATGATACTGAAACCGTGATATCACTTTTGCACCATCATCTATTTTAGGCATTTTCAAACTATGACCCAAGGGCCAAATGCGACCAGCGCGAGTCTAAATTGTTTTGCAATGTATAATGGTATTTCAAGTTGTTGAAACGATTTTTTTCAAAATAATTACTTAAAAGGTAAATTTAAAGTATCACAATCATTAGACAAGACAATGAAGAAATTATGAAAACAGAGCGCAAAATTCTTCAAAACGGGCTAAATTGTTCCTTTTACGATGCCATTATCAGTAAGTGGCACCTCAACATTCTGAGGCAATGCGGCTCGCTCAGACAAAGCCTGATCAATTTTTTTATTCATTTTAAAATACTGCTTGAAATTTTTTGATCCATTTTTCTATTTTTTATTGCATTGCTAAAAGAGCAAAGTTATGTTCTATGTTGAACATAATTGTATCGTCACTTGTTCATTATTCTTTTACTGCAAAACATCAGGGTGCTCATTTGGCCCCGTTTCCGCTACATAGAGAAGCGGTTATCACTCTCGGTACCATTGGTTCATGGACTCTCGCGTGGTTAGTAAACAATTGACGTCGATTTGGGGACGCAAAAGAGCACAATTTAAATCGGAACGTGATAATTATTCAAAACAGGACCCTCTTCACGTGCACAGCATGGCAACTGACGATTGACGCATGGCGGCATGGTACTCTCAGAAGTGCTTCAAACGTACTACTTGAATGGAGATATGCACCTAATTGAATGTTATCTCAGTGCGGCATTATGCTTTGGCGACGTAAAGGAATGCTATCCTCTGTGTTATTACCGAGCTTGAAGTGGGAAGGAACGACAAATAACGTCATGCCACCGCATCACGGTGGCAATCGTCGAGAAGTGACAATGTCGCTAAACAAGGAAGTAAAGAGTACTTTGTGACGATTGAAATTATAAACTATTCTAAAAAGCTTCACCGGAATGTATGCGCTACTCTTCTGGCGATGCCTTGTTTCGCGAGAGTCTTGCAAGTGAGTTGTTTTCTGCATATCGTGGTGCTTGTTTAACGCATTCAACCAACAAATATGAATGTATCACGTTTCATAAACGGTAAACGGTTCTTTACAGTTGAAAAGCGGGCAAACCTATCAGACGAGGTGGAGGTCATGTTGCAAGCAAATGCCATCCATACTCCATAACATGGTCGTGTAGGGCGCAAACACTTGCCCTTGGACAGACGACACGATATAATGCTGACAACACAATGGCAAGGGTACTCGCTGGGAGGGCTCTTTTTATTTATAGCTTGAACGTGTGCCAAATATTAAGAATCATAATGCTGTTGTTACATTGTGTTTGTTTGTTTGCGTTTTGGAAGTAAAATACAAGCTTGATCGATTAAAGTTTTTTGCCTAGAGCAGTGGCTCGTAATGTATTTTCGTGCAATGGTCACAAAAAAGACATCATTAATGCAATGAAAGTACATTTGATAAAGAGAATGATAAAAATAGATCAAATTAAACGTGCTGAGTTGTTGTTACACAAACATTTATTTTGTTATATGACGCCAAATCATTAATCAGTAGGAAATAAATTATAGTAACCGTAAGGCCCTATTAACACCGAATCGGAAATGCCATATATGTAGTAACATTTCATTCAAACAATCAAACATTTCCGTAAACAAATGAAAGTTGGCTTGCTGGAAAACAGTTGTGCCATTAGAAGCTCCTTTTTATTGTTTCTTTTGAAGAAAATCAGGAGGATCAAAACTGCATCAATAACGTAATATGTTATTCTTATATTTGAATGCAGTCACTGCAAGTTGGTTCAATTAACCTAAAATGTACAAGCATATTTTAATACATTTTGTTAAGTAAGGAATTAAACGAATGTATACCATATTGATGATGTTTAAAGATAATTTTACTAAGAATGGTATGTGACATCAAAGCCAGACATTAGACTTCTATTGAAACAGTTTGAGCACAAGTTAAATATATTTAAAGAACTACATTAGTTGGTCATATGATAATCCTTAAGCCGATCAATTACTATCAATTTTGAGCTGTAAAGCTTTAAATTGCAATCATTCTAGACCTGCCTATTAATTAACTTGAAGTCCAGAGTATAGCCACGTTTTCGTTTAGTACAGTAGTGGAAGAGATTTTTTTAGATTCAAAGTTCACGAAAGCTTCCTTTGAGTGGGCATGTGACAATGCCTTCCTTCGTAAAAGCCCAGATATATGGAGCGTAATTTGAGAGACATGGACTCTGTCCAAATCTGACGAAACCCTCTTAGTCGCGTTCGAGAGGAAGATACTCAGGAGGCCTACGTGAGAAGATACCATGGAAGAGTCGATGCAACGACGAGCTGTACGAACTGTACAACGACCTTACTGTTGTGCAGCGGATTAAGCTCGCCCGGCTCCGGTGGGCTGGCCATGCTATATGCATGGACACGGACGACCCAGCCCGTAAAGTCCTCTTAGACCGTCCACTTGGACAGAGGAGGCGTGGTAGGCCCAAGCTGAGGTGGGAAGATGGCGTCGAGGCGTCCGCCGTCAAGGCCGAGATAACGGATTGGCAGACGACGGCGCTAGAACGTGAGCGGTTTTGGAGTTTGTTGCAGAAGGCCAAGACCGCGAAGCGGTTGTAGAGCCAGATAAAGAAAAGAATTTGAGAGTGTGTTCTTGTTTTACACTAACGCCACCTGTCGGCGAGTAGCAGAAGCTGTGATTACAGAATTCTGGCACGTAAACTCATTAGTTTAGTATTTAATTTATTGTTAACCGTTTAGCGATGTAGAAAATTTCAAATGGAAATGGAAATTTTCAAATTAAAGCTTGTTTTATCGAGTATGTAGCTTTTTATCGTCAGCTTCACGAAACGATAAGATAACAGTTGACTTTTAAAGGAGTTCCATCAGATCAGATCAGAGAACGGTTTAGCCCGTCGCCACCAGGTACTTCTAGTAAGTAGGGCAATATTACGTCTATGAATTACGTCCCTTGCACCACGCTTTTAACGATCGATCTAGGGGTGGAGTTCCGGAAAGAAGATTAGGTTGGATCATTAGGAAATTATAAGAAAAAATCTTTACAAGAACACATCGTTGAGACTTTTAAATGCTCAGTGGCGTCTAACTGCCCGCCAGAAATATTCTGTCACCCAGTAGTGGACGCTACGAACCAAAAATATTTACATTTTCACATTCTCATGTGCCGCCTCATTAATCCGCCAAGGTATAAGGTGACTGATCCAAACGCAATAAAGCACAAAGCTTAGTTTTACTCATCTCGAGCAAACCGCTGTCGCCAAGGGTAGGATTAGGATGGCATCCCTCCACGGAAGAGATGCTGCTTGTCAACAGTTGTATCATTCAATTAATTTCTCGACCATTCTGTGACCTTCGCGCATGAAAACAACGGACCCAGTCATCTGGTACCCAACAACCCAGTCATCTGGTACGATCCGGAACGTCTGATGCGTTGACCTGAATAATGAACAAGTCCCCGTTGAACTGGTCGCTCTTTCAATTCACCAATCAACGAAGTCTTCGCAACCCTCCAAATCTTACGTTCGCTGTCGCTTCTTTCCTATCTGCTCCGCTCTTTTCGATAGGGATGTGGGAGGCGATGACACAGCCCCCGAACAGTGGGGCGAAGGGATGGGGTTTATTTTTATCATCGAGCGCCGTCTTGTTAGCAGGTTGTTGTGGCACAGCACACATGAAGCTCACCCTCCTTATCCCTAAATTGGGAAGCTGTTACAGGGTGGAATGAGGTACGGAGGTGGCTCGTAAGGCACACGGATTGAGCCAGAGATGCTCTCTGTATGGTTCGCCTGCTTTGATGAATGTAGTGTAATCAATACCTTCTAGTCCCACCAAACCCTCTAAAGCGTGATAAAGGGAAGCTGATCGTGGGATGATGGTGATGATGATAATGCGTATTATATTGCAACAAAGTTACACACCACACGCGTTATTGTTTTCAAACCCGGTGGGTTAATATTAGCACAGAATAAACACATCTTCTACACATTTGTTACACGGGGAGAGGGTAGATTTTGATATAGAGCGCGTGTTGCACAAACGAATTTACTGCTCACCGAATTCATGCATCGCTGTGCCGTTGTGGTGAAACCTTTTTTACTCGTTAAACACTTTTTAATTCAATATTTTTCTATGAAGTGTTTCCCAGTTGCGCTCTCTTTTTCTGGAATATATCACTGCACTAATTCCATAACGAAATTGAATAAATTAAAGACTTTAGAAATTCCCTCTAGTGTCATAATGCAACTCCCGTCTGCACGATACGCAGCGAACGGCAGCACCACGTTGTACGCGTGTAACATTCCTTCTGCCTTCCGCTCAGATAATAACGCCTGCTTTGGGAGCGATAGCGAGCGACTGGCTTATCTTTCAACAGGGACTATATTCGTTACTAACAACAACGACAGCACTACCTGGAAACGTGGGATGTAAGCGGATCGTCACTCAACAACGAGTTCTCCACGTCAAGGGGTAAACCACCATCAGCTCACAGCCTGCTGCTTTCGAACGCGACCACCACTTGTGCAAACCGCGACCGCACGATGATGCTGAACAACTGATGCTGCAGAGCTACACCACAAGCAGATCTTTCGGCCTCTGTTTACTGTTTTCAGCCGCCTTCACTAACCCACAAACCGTTTCCGCAATGGTAACGGCTCTAGCACAGCACTCGAGAACCTTCAGCACCGTCACAGAAAGCGCAGCTTTTCCATTTTTCACCTTAACGATGCTTTGTGCAACTCACTCTGGTTCGCTTTATCCTGCGACCCTCCGCACGTTGTTCCTTCGCGCACATCCCATAAAGTGCACCATTTCAGTGAACACGCAACTGCATTACGATTTGTGCAACAGAACAAACACAACCACCACACTACAAATTTGAGAGTAATAGGATTAACGCATGGAAGCAATGGTGAACGGTTTCCGTGTACGGGCAGTACCGCGGTACGAACGCAACGCGACTAGAAAGTAACTGGTTCGGGTTTGCGCGTGTTGGAAGAAAATTCGATTCCATCGCATGCTTTTTCAAAACAAACCCACCACAGCAGCCCTTTCCCCTTTTGCTGCTCCAAGAACCATCCCTTAACGGAGGGGTTGGTTTGACATTTCTCGTTTGACAGGTTGGATAGTGGTTGAACCAGAGGGGTAGGAAATTCAAAATAGACTCTGCTGTAGTGATGGCCGTTCGGAATCGGAACTACGTGTTTGAGATACTGTTTTTGGAATAGGGCCCGATTCTGATTGTGGTAACTGATTCAGGACTCTCTCGGTAAGTTGGTTACATAAAATTTTGCAGTCAATCAGAATGCGATACGATCAAAACTACCGTTTTCCTAACACTAATTCGCTGTAACAGTTTGCATATGCAAGTTGCAAATCAAAGAGACTGATTTTGCAAGATCTTGCCTACGAGAATTTCAAGATTCAACGATTCAATCTAGTCCGTATCAGATTAGATCCCGTTTGAGATTCGATTAGATTCGGGTCTTAAAGAGATTTTTTTGGGATTGTGATTCAATTAGGATTCGATTGAATGTAGACTTTTTATATTTTTAAGGGATTCATTTGGAATTTCAGATTCGTTTGGGATTCTATCGGAAATCGGAAATAGAATCGGATTCTATTCTAGCTCGCAATGGAATTGGATATTGGTTCGGAGATCTGATTCGCAAGAAGGAGTCAGATTCGAATATTCAAATCGCTCGTGGCATTGGGTTTAGGATTGTTGAGGGACTGACTATACTACTTCTTCTAGGGTGGTACAACAACCCTTTTTGGATTAAGGCCAACACCACAGCACTAACATGCTTTGGCTTTTTCTCAATTGATGATGACTAAGTGTACCCATACATAGAACACGATTGCTTGACGTAGGATTACGTACGGGGGAATGTGACTTAGTGTACCCATAGCAGGATAGTCAATCTTGTGTAAGGTGGGGGGGGGCGATAGCGGTCTAAATGAGATTCGATACAACGTCGGGCCTGATCGTATGACAGGCATACGCCGTTATCGATTAGACCCCCCGAGATGCCCGCAACTAGACAACTACGTGGTATAATAAAGGGGTTTCGAGCATTGAATTGACAAATTTAGTTGTAAGAGTCAATAAACAAAACAATATCTCGCTGAACTTGTCATATAAAATGCTCAAAAACCCTGTAAGTATAATAAGTGGTATAAATGTCTATGAAATCGATCGTATTTGGCCTACAACACTAACGGCTGTTGTGAGTTCGTTGAAAGGATGCAATCTTCCAAAACGGTCTATTTACTAAAACATTCTTAAATCCCTATTACTAACTACTAAAGCTATTTGTATTCAATCTGACTAAATCAATCATAGTACATGCCTAATAAGTAGAACTTTTTTATACTGAGAATTTTTTTTTTCTTGGGTGGCACAACACCCCTTGAAAGGTCAAATGGCCTACCCGAGCAATATTATACTTTGGCTTTTTCTGTGACTTAACGTCCCATTACAGGATACGCAATCTCGCGTGTGGAGGGTTGTGACTTAGTCTACTCATAGCAGATATATAAGAGATTGGTCAACAAAATACTGTAAAAAACTATATTTTTTACAGTGATTTGTTTGCAGAGGAGCTCTCATATTTATCGGTTTATTGAACTGATTATTTTTTTTTAATTTAAGCTTGAGCGGCAATGCAAAAAATATTGTTTAGGAAATGCAATACATTCACATCCTTATAAATAATTCATTTTTTTACTTGAGTGAGCTAAATCTCCATCACATTATATTACAGGTATTCGAAAAAAACGGAGCCATAAAAGCAACTTTTCAATCCATCCCATTGAAACATCATAACATCACGCGGAGCTTCTCTTTACTGCCTACCGATTATCCTTATCACAAACCAGCTTTGGAGCATCAACGAAACCGCACTCAATCACACACGCCCAAAATCCAACACCCTGCCAAGATATATTTTCAGCCCTCGGTCACGCCGATACCTTCGCCCCGTGCGCACAGAATTCGGGTGAAGATCGAAAGCGATCACGCTTTGTCCGGCCGGTCCTTTCCGCGCTGTTTGCAGATTGCATAATGCTGCGCTGCGCATGTTATCACACACGCGCTGGAACCATTGTTGGGTGTTTGTCGCGCGATATGCGAACATACCGACACACAATCGCTGGCTAATCAAATTGCAAAGTAAATGTCATCGCATCGATAAATTAAGTGCACCGTTCCGTGCATTGGCTTGACTTCGCAACATGCGCGCCTCGCTTCGCGGTATGCAAATGCGCGGTAAGAACAGGATTTGTGGTGACGTTACACCATTACAATCCTGCCCGGGCCTGTTGCCGTGTGCGTCAGACTGTTGTTGTCTGTCTCAAGCCCGAATGCGTTTTTCGACGTCGGGCGGAGGATTTATAGTATATTTCCCATTAGTACACCAACCTCCCAAGCAACGGTTTTAGCTATCCCTTTTCAGGCATATCCTTTTCTCTCGCTTCACCGTGACGAGGTGGATGACTAACGACATAACGGAGCGGTGCAATAAACACTTGGATGAAGAGTCGTTGCATCGCAGCAACCACAGGTCGACGGCAACGTGATCGCTTGAACCGCTTTCGTCTAAGGCGCGCTTCAAAACAAAACTGTTTGCCGTGCGCAGGAGGGCAATTTACACAGGGCTTTCTCCCCGTCGGCCAGCAGCCAGGGGCGTGCATGAAGACGTCTGAGTTTATTCTAGACTCCGTAACGTTTACTATTTAATTGGACGCCAGGTGAGAGTGCTATAATCGAAACGACCAGCCACAGTGACAGTTGATAACGGTAGTATAGTCTTGCACAAAGAGCACTATATTTAGATGACCCTTTGCATGACCACACAAACGACTGATAACATACGGTACGCGAATAATTCGGAATTTGTATTTGACTCTAATTTGATTAACATTTAAAAAAAAAGGAATACTCACTGTTTAAGCGCTGCAGAGAGTTATATTTGTACACATGGTAGTACGCCACATTGTCCCCGTTGTTCGCGTACCGCAGCCGTTTAGTTTGCGCCATTTTCACCTAATTTTTTTTTTTTCGTTTGTTGCAATAAAGAAATCTTAATTATCTTGCAATGCACTTTGTAAAATACGTTACAGCTCGTGGATGTATACAATTAATTGCACTGTCTTACGCCACTAACATCACATTCAAAGCACTTTTTACGTTGTAGCACTGTTCTTAACCCACTAAATCACAACCGAATGTATTTGTTCCACACGTGTTATTTTTTAAATCTTAAACGACGCCGAAGACACGCGCTCAAAACACGCGCTACCGATGTTTGATAACGAATCGAACCGCTGGTCGAACAGCGAACGTAGTGCGTAGTGCCGTTTGGTTGGACGCAGGAACCGACCATTCCGTACGCCGTCCAGCAGCAACCGTTTGCGAATGACCCGCGCGTTCGGTAAGCGCAAGCCAACGACGACGACGACGACTGGAAGCACCATCATCATCGCACACAATCGTCGATCGGGGTCTAACGATATAGCTTCGGTGCGAAGGGTAAGCGTGGTGGGAGTTTATTATCTTCTGCGTTCCCTAACGCACTCCAAACAAAAACCACCCTCTTCCACCCACCCAAACATAGGGTCGGGCTCAACAAGTCCACCCCACGGTCGATGCAATCTCGCCGTTCGTGTTCGTCTCGGGAGGGATATGGAAGTGTGTTTACCTCGGCGAGCGGCGGTTTTGTCGCTTCTTCCCAAGCCCAACACCACCGGACCAAAGCTGTTTTGGGACGTGTAAAGATAATGTCGCCCGCTTCCAGCTGTTACATTGAACCGGATATGCTGGAGGGATTCAGACTGCAGCAGGGAAAGCCTGCTGCTGTTCCTGTTGTCCATCTCTGTCGCCCGGAGCAGCATTCCCGCAATGCTGGCCAGTAAATAAACAACCAGTGCGGGGAAGGTTGATAAGGACCATGAAGAAGGCAAAACTATTTGCAATCTCGCCTTCAAAATGGAGAGGCCGAACCGCGTTGATAGCTACCATCATCAAACATCAAACAAAAACGCCACTGAGGGCGATCAACGACACGCCAACAAGTGGCCATCGTCGGCGTCGGGATGTTTTCTTTGAGATTTTTTCAGCGGGGTCGACCTCTTTCCTTCACTTTCAGGCGGGGGTGGGTGATAAAATTATATCGTTCCACCGGCGCTCAACCGGCGTTGTGTTTCCGGGTGAGTTTGAAGCATTGTCAGCGCGGGTTGCTGCGGCGCCAAAAGGGACAAGTGAAGGGATCGTGAAGAATTTCAACTCGTTTTGAATATGGTCGTGCATGCCCTTGCCTGTTGGTGGCCTTCGTTCAAAACTTGATTTTGGGCGACGCAAACACAACAACAGACGACGAAGGGACCAGCTGCTTTTGTTGTGTCTGGCACGCAACGGCACACCACGTACGCGAGGTCGTTGCGAAGAATGAAGGTACCCATCGCTAGAGCCCTTTTTCAATCTTGCCTGAAGATCTTGAACAATGTTTCTATTCCATAAACTCGTGTACATTTAACCTTTTTCGAAGCTTGATTTCTAATCCCAATTTTCCTACGGAGTTACAAACGACTGATCAACGAAGGTTCGCGAGTACGCCAGTGTGTACACAAACGCCTCTGTTGCCAATGCAGATGACCAACAACACCTCCCGAACAATAATAAACGCCAATCGAGACTAATCGACTGACGATGATGACGATGCTTTCTGTACGCCTTTTGTACTGCTGCTACTGATGAACGATACTAAACATGCAGACACTATCTGACTTCGAGATGTAAGACGGAAAGCCCGCCATAAGACGCACGTGTTACACACTCTGCCATCGATCGGATTTTGATGGATGGATGAACGCATCGGAATGGCGCTGTCTGGAATACTCGGGAGAAAAATATAATTTGATAATAATTTATCGCAACGAGTAAAACCATTTCGTAATCGCAAATGCGAGCCCAAACCCCCTCGAACAGCTGTACCAACAGCAAGGGACGGGAAGACCACAACGGTAGCGGTTTTCGTACACTGCGTACATATGTCTACCGTAGTAGTTGTTAAACTTGTAGCACGCTCGCAGACGACAAACAAGGGCTCAATTTGTACACGAAACACGTCATCAAAAAGAAGATAGTGCACTTTACAGGAAGCTTTCAGGGCAGGGAGAACGCTACTGCTGCTATCGGTGTAATTAATTTTTGATAATTGTTTATACCGAGCCCAGCGATTGAGGAAATTGAGCTGGTCTCACATTGGCTTATAGGACGGACAAAGCACATTGGCAAACCCATAAATAGGTGATTGTGAGTTTTGTGTGACGATCATCTGCCGTGATAAGGGAACGGTGGATGTCTTCGCTAGTGCTGTTAACCCGCGATAAGCCCGGGAAGATGCTTTCGTGGGGCAACAAAAGCAAAGTTCTGTTTAATTACCGTCGACTTACTCAAACAGCCCAAAAATGTCGTGCTTGGCGTGATTAAAATTAAAATTAAATTTATAATCTATTTGCACAAGCATTCTATTTGCCAATGTGGTACAATGTTGAAGCCCTCCGTCACAACAACGGTAGAGCTTTTTGTGTAAAGCGCAATGTGTTAACAATTAATCGTTAATCCTGGTGTACTCGAGGCGCTAAACTACAACCTTACTTATCTAGCCCACTCGAGAAGCTCTTTAAAATGTAAAACAAGAACTAGTAATCCGACGGATCGATGGGCCACGGGGCTTATCAACCGGGCTCGGTGGGCTGGGGAGCGATTTGTTTTCCTTTTCGTTTCACGTGATTATCACGTCTAGCGAAGGGGTGTGTGAATGGAAGGTTTGGCACATGTTCTTATTGACGATGATGATGATTTTGCCCATTCTTTCCCATCATCATGGGACGAGATGGATTTTTGAAGAGTACTGTTACTAACTCTACAATTGAAAAAAACACAGAATTAATTTCTGGGTAGTCAGAATTTGCCAGAGCCAACCCATGCGCCGGGTGCGTACCTCGAAGCTTTGTTGAAGCTATTTCATTTATGTTTTTTGTTTTTTTTGTGTTTTTTAAAGAAGATAACACTGCCTATATTAGAACTTTAGAATTAGAAGTTCTGTTGTTACATTAGGAAGCCTTGGCATTCCAGCAAATCGTGTCCTATACAGTTGCTGCAGTGCTGCCGTCTGTTCGATCCTTTGGTATGCTATCACTACATATAAAAGCCGCAAACCAATGATATCTATATCATCAGCGTATGGCAAGTTCTGGGCTAACTTTTGGAAGATGGTACCCGAAGTCTCCACCTTCGAGTTGCGGATGGCCCTCTCTAACACCAGGTTGAAGAAGAGACATGCAAGACCATTCCCCTGGCGCAGACTTTGACTGGTAGCAAAGGATCATGACAGTCAACTGAAACGATGATTGTCTATTATACGAGTCTATTATAATTTTCACCGTAGTTGTATTTGTACCGCCAGCACCATGCTCAACACATCTAAAAGAGTACGGAATTACATTAAGCGGAATCATGTCTATTAACCGGATTAATAATAGACAATCCTTCTTTTTTCTGGTACCTTAAATCGGATGTTCCATGTCCACCACTAACAGTTTGTAGACATCTTCATCGCATTGAATATTTTTTTTATTATACAGTTAAATTAATACATATATATAGTGTGAAAATGGTTTATATCTTTGTTTAAGGTTGCTGGAGCTGATCGACTACGATCATTGCGCTGAGTATCATACGAGTGCATCATAATAGTAGGAAGTTACCTGTTTGTTGCATGCCGGTTTTCTTTGCCGTGAATACGAAGAGTGTGCCTAATTGCACTGCCGTCGCACTACCGGCAGACTTGAACGAATTTCGATTTCAAGCCAAGCAGCAACCCGTACCCTGGCAGGGATGCCCATTTAATGCAGTTAATCTCCAGATATTTGGCCGGATCGCGCGGTAGACACAGCTTTATTCCTCCCCGATCTGTACAAATAAAGGAAAAGGGAGAAGAGTTGCTACTTTAAAAAGCTCTTTTCGAGCGCACGTGTACTACTCCAAAACCACTTACTATTCTGACGTAGTAGTCTGAGATCGGTGGCAGGGATCGAACGATCCGGTAGGTCACTGTCTTTACGCGAGCATTGGTTTTTGTCGAGAATGTAGGCGTAACTAAGATTCTGTGGGCAGCGTAAACCAATGGCCACGTACCGGCCGGACGGTGAGAACGATAGCGATACAAACTCGGAGGTAAATTTGAACACGAAAATCAATTCGCCAAAGTTATCACGCCGAAGGCTTCTGATTTCTGTTGGTTTTTTTTATAAGGGTGTAAGCAGGTTAAGCGTCTGTTACAAGAAGTCGATGAACTTACACACCAATTACTTACCCATTTCTTTCACGAATCGAAACCGAACCGAAGCAACGTACTGTTCGCACTGCGAGATGGCAACGTTTGAATCGTTGTTGATCAGACAGACCGTTATCACATTTTTCCAGTCTGTAACGAAAGGCAAAAAGACTAGACGCATGTGAGAAAGTGCCCTATTATGTCGTCAACGTTCGCCAAACGTGTGTACACACCTTCCTTAAAGTCCGGCAAATCATCCGCATCGCCGTGGAACGATTCCAGATCCCAGGCCTGCAGCACGCAATGTTTCTTGGAAGTTGCGGGCATGCCGCACATCTGCGAGATGTGATCCCACGTATTGGGCAGCTCGGATGGGGCAAGCGTGTACAGCATACGGCACACTTTGCGCAGCAATTCACCCAACAACGAGAGATCAAACACGTACCTGTGAAAGGGATGCCGGAAAGTTACGATGATCATCGAAAGTTGCCCGAGCGGTTCAATACCTACTTTATGTAGCTTTTTTGGCCTTGGCAAACATAGTTTTGGCATATCTTGCGGAAGTAGCTTAACGGTTGCGTAAACAGTACCGTGCCCGGCGACCACAGCCGTTGATTAATGTCATTGGAAATGTTGATCGTGTTGCTGTACCGGTTGCACATTACCAGCTCCTCCTCAAGCGCATCAATCTTGCGGATCAGCGACATTATTGTGAGATTTAGATTTGATTTCTGTAAAAGAAAACGACGATTTGTACAATATTTGTCGGCAACAATACTTAACCACGCGTTGTTTAATCTTACCGTACACTTGTCGGCCGAACCGACAGTTGGACAACAGCGCACCTCTTCTCGCTTTTGATTGATCGTTTGCAGCAGATGGATCCAGATAAGGCACTGCTTGCTCATTTCCAGCTGCAGTAGATTGTTCGAACGCATCGCAAGCGTTAGCTCAATCTTATCCAACATTATGCAAAGGCTCCGCAGGAACGATATCACCAAATACTCCGGCTCTACCTCCTCCACGTTCCGACCGATGCCCGCCATTACGTGGATGTCCGTTTGCGAGATGCCTGTTATGAGCCGCAAATCTTGCGTCACGTGCAGAAAGCGACACTTGCAATCGCTGTACATGCCCGTCGTATATGTCTTATCATTTTTCCAGTCCCAAAAGATGACCTCGTTCATGCTGGTGAGCAGCAGATAGTTTTCCGTCGGATGAAAGCAAAGCGAACCGATCGGTTCCGGTTCCCTCAGCGTGCCAACGAGAACATTGTTCACGTACACCAGCACAGTGCCTCCCAGTGTCCCGAATGCGATGATTTTATCGTTTGTGGGATGAAACGCTAGCGTCCATACGGAACGGTCTCCGGCGGAATATTTTGCTACGAGCAAGGAGATTAAAATAAACATGTTTGCTTCATCGAAGTAGGACTCGTCTCGTCATTATATCTTACCAACTTTCTGCATCGAGGCAGTCCGAAACACGTTGACGCTCCGGTTCGTTTGTACGGTGGCAGTTAGCAGTCTGGAATAGGAAGCAAATATTAGTAAAGGATCATCACAGACGCTGTTCCGCGGATGCACCTACCCATTATGGCTTTGTTCTATGTTAAAAACGGATTCCGTCTCGCTGGCTAAATCATTGATGGGCTGTAACGTGTATAACAATTAGCAACGGAAATGCCAATGGCCTGTTTTATCTTTATCCGCTACGGCCTACCTTACACAGATCCTGTTTTTTCAATCGCAGCAGCAGCTCCTGCTCGGCCAGCTCCTCCGCACACTGGCGAAACGTTCGTTCGCCGGCACCAGCACTGATGATGGTCGGTGTTACGGACATTGTCGTTGCAGTGCGTCGTATCTTTCGCGTCATATAGCCTCTTTCACGGTTATCCAGGTGATACACGATGTTCCGATCAATTGTTGGCATCGTTTTTCCTGGCTGCTCTACCGGTAGTTCTACCGGTACGGAGTAGAACATTTTGTTTGGTAGAACCATTATTGCTTCTTACTTCCAACGGCTTCCGAATGCAGACTGTGTGCAGATTGGGAGTAGAGGAAACGTGTTACTGTCCATTCCTTCCGCTGTAGCGGAAGGGAATAGGCGATGCAGCGCGGATACAATTTTTCGCGAGTCAAGCAGATATTTGTGTTCAACTCGTCTCGCGCTATCGTGTGGGGGGAAAAAGGTAAACAAAGCTGCTTTCAATCCCGCGGGTACCCATTTGTCAACTGACAGTGCACACGTCAACCGTTTTGTCTTGAGCAACCTTCTTGATTCGGGTTTGGCGGGATTATCAAATACCAATCTGTGTTTTGGCGCGTTTGCTTTACGAGCGAAGTATTAATTTCGAATCTATTTGCTATCATTTAACAAAATCATGTAATTATTGAAAACCATGGAATAGTATAATTTTATTACATTTCAATCCGGTAACGAGGTAAGCTGAAGCTACACGAGTTATTCGATAGTAGACAGGGAGGAAGTTTTGGAGGGACTTTCGTCCACATGCAAGTCTTCAGATGGCTGCGATGCCGTACTCCTGAGACCATCTTCATATTCGCCCATTATTTTCGGTATATGCACAATCGGACAATGCCAATTGGTACATCTCTCCAGTCCCCAGCCCACGTAGAAACAGCGGAATTGTTCCCCATCGTTAAAGGTACTTAGGCCGGGCCACCGTTGCGAGGTCCAGTACTGCAATCCCTGTTCCTTCCGTTCCCACCACCGCTCGAGCCGCTCCTGTAGTAGCTCCTGGTCATAACCGATCACCGAACTATACAATCCAGAAAGGCATCTCACGAGCGACAGGTTAGTCTCGGAACCATTGATGTGACAATCGCGATGGGACGATATTTTGCACAATAGTGCACGCAGCAGATTCTTTTCCACCCCTTCAAAAGGCTTTACAATGGCGTGTACAGGAGCGTCCAGGTTTCCCTGCAAGAACACCCGCAATCCTTCGGTGGCTTCAAGCTGCCCCAGGGAAACGTCTGGGAGCAAATGCCACGGTTGAGTGCGTGGATTATGCGACACGAAAAAGGCTCGTTTGTTCAAGCGCGATTCGAGCTGGATACGCTCCAACCGTTCACGCAGCATCGATGCGGTAGAGTGTTCGGACATGCGTGAAGTGGCACACGGGTCGGTAAGCGACAACGAAAATTCAGTGGAAGGTTCACCGGAGATGCAGGACAGACGGTCAATTAGCTCCGTTAGCAATGCCGACATGTCCAAGCGACAGTACTCCTCCTCTATTTCCCTATCTACCAACGGAAGCTTGGCGAGCATATCGCTCATCGCCGACTGAACCAGATCTTCTAAAGATCCCGGAGTCAGGTGCTGCAAAACGTCAATACTGCTCCGTGTTCGCTGCAGCGTGCTTTCAAGTACCATCTCGATAATGTCGGTTACAATTTCCGGACGCTCCCCAATCACGCCACGGTATTTGCAGTATTCGACACTTTTCTCCTGCAGCTCGACCTCCAGCACGTAGTAATCGGAGCACAGTGACCTCACGATGCCCCAGAATTCGCAAGATTTGGCTCGCGGGTGGTGGCGTAGCGTTTGATCAATCTGAGCGTTGATAAAGTAATCGTATCCCCGGGGAAGGTCGTAACCCATCGCGTTCATTCCCCGATGAATAAGCACGCTAAGATTCGAATGGTAGCGAATATTCGCAGCCTCAATCTGGGTCAAGGCTTGTAGCGTTTGTTTAGCCAGCTGTGCCCGCTTCTGACCGACCGCACTATCCTCTTGGCCGGCAGACGGTAGGAGGTACGCATCCGGTGCAAGGAAATCAATTTTTGCCAGCCGGCAGTATTCTTCAAAATGATCCACTGCCCCTGCCGGTGCATGTTCGAGTAAATTTGAAACTAATCGCACTAGTAAATCGTATCTAGACGCAAGACAAAGCAGAATCGTGACTTGAGATATGGCACAGAGTGAGGTGCGACCTACTGGCTGGAATACTCACAAATTTTCACCGTTTTTGCCGACCTGACGGCGTAGCTTCGCCTTCAAGCTGCAGAGATTACCTTCAAGCGAGTACTGCCCTCGCCTTTTGATGCTCTCGAGCAGCTCCTTTTCGGAATGGTATACTTCACGTGAGACAAAGTCTTTGCGCTCCATGATTTATCGGCACAATTTCTACACACCCTTATCAGGCTCCACAACGTGCTGTCCACAATTTCACCGTCAGCTGGTGTAAATGAAAATGCCAATGTTTGCTTGATCGCAAAGGGTAGCTATTGGTTCGTTCATTGAATAAAATCACATCCCAAATACTTAAATATCGTCCTCTCCGCGAAATGAATTTAATAATTATGTTGGTACACATCCTTGACCGTTGCCATAATCTGTACAGGGAAAGCAAAACTGGCAGCTCACCGCGGTCACCGACTGTCAAATGTGGTTGTCAAAAACGGTTTCGCCCGACGTAAGCGAAAATGGCCACCTGTATTTCGCCGCACCGCGCCTTTCCGCCCCTTGCGCGCCTAAAAGCTGCCCGCCGACAGCTTCTTGCTGCAAATTTGACAATATGGCGACCTTTCGCTTGGTTTATAAAAATCCAATTCAGCACGTGTATCAAAGTGCCAAACTTCAATCGTGAAAACGTACGTGAAAAACGGGTGAAAATGGGTTGAAAAGTGTGGCAAAAGTGTGCGGAATCCAGCGGCAACCGGCAGACGTACGAATACGGACGGGATTCGGTGTATTTAGCGTGAAAATCGCGTTTGTAAAGATTTCGTTCACGACGTGTGTGTTCGAATCCCCTCTGACGGCGACGACGACGATGATGATGGGGCTGATGATGGGTGGGCAGCCGATAGCGACGAGAGGGTGTGCTGTGAAGGCTGCAATGCAAACGGCGGCGCTCGAAGACAATTCTCCTCCCAATCCAAAGTTCGAGGCTGGAAGACGTAGAATGGTATCGCGTGCAATAATGGAATCACAAAAGTGCAAAATCTAATGGAAGTCCTGTTAACATTCACGGTGGCACTTCAGGTCCAGTTTCCAGCCGCTGCAGTCCCATCACCTTCTCACCACTAGAGGCGCAGTTGCAGTGCGCATTGGGGGAAAAATAGTACCATTCTGCCGTCATTCGTTGTGGGCAACGATTTGATTCCTGCACTTTTCGATTCCGATCCTTTATTGACGGACGGATTGAGTGTTATCGATGTGTGTGCTGCAACTTCTCCTGCCGTCGTTGACAGATAGATTATTGGACCACGGTCAAACACAGGCTATACGACCATGAGAGTGTGTTTTCCTTTGTTACATCTTGCCGTTGTCCTGCTGCCTGTCTAGTATGGACCTGCCGGTGATGAAGTAGGCGAGATGAAGGGATGTTGCAAGAGGGTGATGATACGCGGTCAAACGCTAATTTTAGCGCATTTCACGATCGCGAGAGTTTCTCGCCTCTTTCTAGTAGTTTGGCCTGATAATGACATCGAAATTACTCGACGGTCGAAACAAAGGGAGTTGTGTTGGGGTGCCTGTAGAGAATGCTGTAACCTTGGTAACATTTCTTTTTGCTGAAACCTCGGTCGCCGAACTGAACTGCAAATGTATGCACCGAAAATGGCATAATGAAACATCTATACTTCTTTACTGGGTTTCCAGCAAGCAGTGAACTCGGGCCTCACTGCCTTCCATGGTTCCACTTTGTGAGGTTAGGTTTCGCTGGATTGGCGATAGTGATGTGCCACACAGTGTTAACCGTTTCCGCCAGGGGTAGAAGAGGGATAGAACAATAGAATCTGGTATGGAGCGAAACAGAGAACGAAGAATAGGAAAGTTACGATTCATTTGGGATTGCTGGGGTGGCTTTATTTCATGTTGCGCGGGGAAAAGCGCGTTCCATGCTGCTGCAGTCACCACTACACACACTACCCAATGTTTTGTACCGTTATCGAGAGGAATTACTGAATCCCACGGAATCGGGTTGAGACGCGATCGTGCGCCACACTCGTAGCACATTTATTGTGAAATTTTTGGAGTTTGGGCAATTTCGAGGTCATTGTCGCGAAAGGCAGGCAGAGTAAACGTTCAAGATTTTTGGTAAGAAACGGTGAAGAAAAGATGTAATCATGATGGCGTACATGCTTGAAGTAGTAGTTACGCGACAGCGCCCTGTGCATGTGCTGCACTTGGCAAAGCGAGACGTGTGTAGTAGTAGTCACGTTGCTAGGCATGATAAATCTTCTCCAGTAAGCTGAGGGCTGCCCTGTTGGGGCTGGTTAGTCATCGATTGATCAAACCGCCGGGGGAAAGTGCTCCTGACAGCAGTAATGACCCATAGCGTTATCAGTGTTTTTTTACATTTAATCAAATTGTTAATGATAGGCCAAATTGTTGCAACATTTTTTTATGAAGTGGTTGCGGTTTTTAAATATTTAGCAGTAAATTTTCATACTCATTGTTCAATTTCAGTTCAATCTCGAAGAAACCGGGCGCACTGCTGGTCACGTAAAGAAACGAACGAGACAGCTTCATCGCAAGTTAGAGGGAGTCAGAAGATGCGTCAGCAAGGTGATAGCTAGAGAGAGAGAGAGAGAAAGAGCAACGGCGGATGTAGGTTCCGGCCGGTATTTTACCATAGCGGAAAGCCGTAGAGCGAAAGAGATCACAAGAGAGTGTGCTTTGTGGCTCGATGGAAAAAGTAATACGAGAACGGTTTTTGCCATGTGCTGTCTCTTTCCCACTCACTCTCAGAGCATGTGAGTCATGGATGGTCGAAGCAGCCACTGTTCTTCGTGGCGACTACACACCGCCATGCTTAAACAGATTTTGACAGAACGAAGTTAACAAGAGGTAACACACACGCGCGCGCCAGAGAAAAGGGTTTGTAATAAGTTCTTTTTTGTGCTGTAAAAACTGTAACTTAGGATTAAAAACCACAGAAAAACGTGGCGCAGTGGGAGGAGTGTGTGAAATTGTAGTTAATTTAGTTTAAAGTGCCTTAAAATCAATCAATTATCGAGAAGTCAACTCGGGGGAATTGTATTACATTTCTATGCGCCAACGAGTCTCTTATGACAACATGTGGGACGAAGTACGCAGCGGAAATTGGTCTAGAAAAGTGCTTCGCGAATAGGAAACTTTCGAAGGGTTAAAAAGTTGTTTCGCATCACACGAAAAAGAAAAGGTGGCTTATTACTCAGCTTACATACGCCATCCTGATGCAATTTGTACGTCATCACACAGAGAGGCATTGCTGCTGCAGCGGCGGCCATGGAGTCAACGTTCTTTCACCGTGCGATGACGATTCAAGCGTGAAGAGTAGGGGATAAGCAAGACTCTCTTTCTCTGTTTAGTAGGGCGTCTGGAAATCCAATCTTGTGTTGCGTGTATCGTTTTTACGTTATCCATATATGTCCTTTAACAAGCAAAGTACAAGCAAAGGGATATCCATAATTACCATCATCTCCCATCGTCGACAAGGTCGCGTCTTGCACTTTCCGTATTCGTCGTGTGGTGCTGCTGCTGCTGCTGTGTTGATAGCGTATTGTCCAGGCACACAATTGTGTGCTATAAGTGTTAAAAAGAAACGAGTGGACTATATTAAAAATCGCGTAGCAAGTACTACTACACAAACACATAAACACACATATACACGTTTTGCGCACGACGCGCACTGCATGATTGTATTCCGCGTATAAGTCGTATATGTTGTGCAAATCACAGTAGTCATTGGATTTGCATCACATTCGGATTTTCAGTTAAATCGAATAATTAAAGAATCAAATTGGTTTGCATTAAGAGGAATTGAGCAATAATGTAAGATTTAACGTAACGTATAGTAAAACTTTTCGGCTAAGGAGAAACGTAAAAGGCGTAGAATGTGTGGCATACGTGTGCGTGTGTTTGTGTGTAAACAACCGTTTGACAGAGCTGGTTTTGTGTAGTACTGCGCGGACGCTGGCTGTAGCTGGAAAGGAGGGGTCCTTCCGGTAGAAGGAAACACGATTTAATACGATACACTAACCCATTCCTTTCTCTTTTCAATTTCGTTTTTGGTTGTTTGTACGGTGTACGACTCTATCGGAACAACTACCACGCGAAAATCCGGAACTTGTGCCGCACAGATGGATGATAACCGTCAGGAGCAATCGCACGATGGACCCGCGGGCATGAACCCAGATGGCGTGATTGAGTCGAACTGGAATGAATCGTACGACAACTTCGACCAGATGGGTCTGCGCGAGGAACTGCTCCGCGGTATCTACGCATACGGTTTCGAGAAACCGTCTGCCATCCAGCAGCGCGCAATTGTACCGTGCGTGAGAGGACGCGATGTCATCGCACAAGCTCAATCCGGTAAGTGTTGTGTGCGTGGCTGGCGCCGTCCTTACCCCCTTACATGGTTGGTGAAGAAACCGGGTCGGGGAATTCTTCTAGCATCGCGCGGGTCATTGAGTGTAGTAGTCACGCAACAACACATTTTCGTCCAGAGACATGGTGGGACAAGAGAGATGGATAGAGAAAGAAAAAAAGA
Organism: Anopheles epiroticus; assembly: GCA_000349105.1. Lineage (NCBI taxonomy): Eukaryota > Metazoa > Arthropoda > Insecta > Diptera > Culicidae > Anopheles > Anopheles epiroticus. Next base: position 53,451 of record KB671573.1, on the reverse strand, counting down.
GAGGTAGGAAGGAAAATAAAGTTAGGGTCAAATAGGAGACGGAGCGCTGATATATCGGTAAGCCGCCAGGCAGAAATAAGTGTTAGTTTTTCGAAGGAGCATGCGTTCTTCAAGAAAGTAGCGATGCCAGGGACCTTTAACGCGAAGTATCGATTTTTTTTTCATCAGCAAGGACACAGATTGGATTACAAGGATACTACTACGTTCGCTGTTTAGAAGGGGTCAACATGATACAGTTGGTTTTAGCGTGATAGTTTATTTTTAATCTTATTTTAAAACTGCATATAAAATAATTTTGCTTTGGCCGTTAAGGACTCATATAACATATTACCACAATGGTAAATACTTACTGGTTATTGATAGCATCACTTTTTGAACACATAGGTAAAATCGTACTCTAATCCATTCTTACCTCAAAAATTGATGCAAGATCAAACGAAAGGAACGCAATTTTGGAAATGTATGATCGAAAACATTATGATCATAGGTTTGTAAATGCGTCCCACAGCCACAACCACAGTAAGGTATAAACCATAATTGTAAGTTATAACAGTACTAAGTGCAAAATGTAGTTTAAACAGGATTGTTCTGTTTGGTTGAATTAAGACCCATAATTTTTTATTCCATTCTTTTTTACTCTGCTAATAAGTGTACCTTTGGAAAGAGTTTTTATATATTTGCGATGCAAAATCGTCAGGAATACGTGGCAACGGATCAAAAAGTTATGCCCATTCAATCAAAATAGGGGCTTCGTTTCTGAAATATGTCCCTTAACAGTGCAAGGAACAATAAGCAGTCAGTGGGAGATTAATGATTGATTAATGACTGACATGTTTCAATTGATATTAATTTTTGACCACTTATTTCACCTCTCTAGGAACCGGAAAAACTGCTACTTTTTCAATCGCGATCTTGCAGCAGATCAAAACCGAGATTCCGGACTGCCAGGCGCTGATTCTGGCTCCGACGCGCGAGCTCGCATCCCAGATCCAGAAGGTGGTGATCTCGCTGGGCGACTTCCTGAAGGCCCAGTGTCATGCCTGTATCGGCGGCACGAATGTGCGCGACGATATGCGCCGCCTGGAGCAGGGCTGCCATATTGTGGTCGGTACGCCCGGTCGTGTCCACGACATGATCTCGCGTAACGTGCTGCAGGTGAAAAACATCAAGATGTTCGTCCTCGATGAGGCCGACGAGATGTTGTCGCGCGGTTTCAAGGACCAGATTCAGGACGTGTTCCAGAAGCTGCCGCCGGACGTACAGGTCATCCTGCTGTCCGCTACGATGCCCGCGGATGTGCTGGAAGTGTCCGAGTACTTCATGCGTCAGCCGGTGAAGATTCTGGTGAAGAAGGAGGAGCTGACCCTGGAAGGTATTCGGCAGTTCTACGTGGACGTCAAGTTCGAGGAATGGAAGATCGGCACGCTGTGCGATCTGTACGACACGCTCTCGATTACGCAGGCGGTCATATTCTGCAACACCCGTCGCAAGGTCGACCAGCTGACCGAGCAGATGACGGAAAAGACGTTCACCGTGTCGGCCATGCACGGCGACATGGAGCAGCGTGATCGTGATCTGATCATGAAGCAATTCCGCACCGGTTCATCCCGTGTGCTGATCACCACGGATCTGCTCGCCCGTGGTATCGACGTTCAGCAGGTATCGCTAGTTATTAATTATGACCTTCCAACGCTACGTGAAAATTACATCCATAGGTAAGCGCCGAGGCTGGAATGCGCATAAGACCGATACAGATTAACAAGTGTTTTATCTTTTCTCACTTTTCAGAATTGGACGTGGTGGTCGTTTCGGTCGTAAGGGAGTTGCTATCAACTTCGTCACCGAACAGGACAAGCGGGTTCTCGCCGATATCGAGAAGCATTACAACACAACCATCGAGGAAATGCCAGCCAATCTGGCTGATATGATCTAATTTTGCGACAGTGCGTGCGTTTACATATATTTGTTGTCTTTCCTCTAAAAAAAACGAGCAAAAACTGAAATAATAGAAGCAACAAACAGCAACAGGCAGCATCAGCAGCACTGCGCCTCATAAACCCGAGTGTGTGTTGTGTGTCTCTCTTCCTTCTTTTCTCTGTGCGTTCTGTGCGTACTGCTGTTGTCGGTCGCGTGTTCTGACCCGGGAAGGTGTGCAGGGGGGTGTGGTGTTGTGTGTTTAGGAGACGACTGACCTGGGCGGAAAGGTGGTGGGTGGTTTTGTTGGTAGACGTAAACTAATATTGTAAGCTATTGATTCCAGAGAGACATACATAGAGCGGTGGAAGAACGGTGAAGAGAATCGCGGGCAGAATAGTTGAGACTATAAAAGAAGAAAAGGATAGCTTCGGGGTTTTTTTTTGGGGGGAGGGGTTGTATTTTTGGAGCCGCGAAAGGGACAGAAACCAGCACCACACCGCGTCCCGTGTCGGGCGCGCGGGGGCACCATCAGTGCGCGCGTAGCGCCAGAAGAGAGAAAGAGTGAGAGCGCGCGTTCGATCGACGTGTGTAGTAATTGAAATTGAAAGCAGATATAATCGAGAAAACCCAGGTTTACACGACGCAGAGAAGATAATTTAAAACCACAAAATACAGATTTTGCAGTCGCAGCAGCAGCAGCAGTAGCGCGGCAGTGTACGGAACATCAAGAGAACAACAGCCACGTCCTTTCTATATAAACAAAAATATAAGAAATTCACGGTGTAAAAGGAATTAATAACAGAAAAAGGAACACAACTCTAAATCTACTACCTTTATTGCTAATAAAATTATTCAAATCAACCAACACAACCAACCCTAAAGAGCAACGGCACTATCAGCAACAGCAGCAGCAGCAGCAGCAGATACCTCGCGCCTGTCGTAGGGGTTTGGAATTGGAACTACCCGATTCCGAACGAGGAATCTGCTCAGGAATTGCAACTGATTTCGGATGAAAGATCTTTAATCTTATAACAAAGTCCTTGTTGAACATTATTAAAGATCTTCTCCGAAATAAAATTGGATTCCCGAGCCGATTACGGAACTACTTTTCACAATTGATTTTAAAACCTTTCGGAGTTAGCCGCTGGAATCGATTTCGACCAAACCATGATTCTTCTTATCATTTTTGCGTGGATGGACGAAAGTGCGCATGGGATTGAAAGTTTGAATCTTTTGAAGTTAAAAAAACCAAGTCATACCGAACTTTCACTGCAAAAGATCAAGTCAACAATCACATAAAATACGAAACCTCGATTTTTGACGGAGTAGCTCAACCCTTGGACATTTTTCAACCTACAAATCAAAATTTTAAATTCCTTTCTGGTGCATTGAAATACACACTAGATGGCGCCGTGCACAGGTTAATTCATTCGCCATTTCCGGTTGTCATGATGAGATGCACGTTCGTAAATTGCCAGACTGCATCATGTACTGATGACAGCTCTGATAGGATTAGTTTTTCTATATTAACAGATCTTTGATCACTGGAAAAGGCCCAAAAAAATAGAAATCGCTTTAAAGCTAATCATTATTTATTGAAACTTCGTAAAGATAATTTGGTGAAGATAGAGAAAATCCCCTCGTTATACCATTTTGTGCCCAAACGTCACCCGAGTCTTTCAATGGAGGTTCGGGTTGACATTACAACACCATCACTACCACCACCACCATCATTGTCGGTGAAAGGATTCGCTTTTTGCTGTAGCGACGGGTGAAAAAGCGATAACGCAGCATCGCCGTGTGTGTGTTTCTCGAAAGCTCTGCCAGTTCAGTTTCAACTTCCTCAGCAGGCGCGTTTCAGTACAGTGTGCGTTTGTGCTACTGCAAACCGTCTTATGCAATTGTGCGGTGTATTTTGGTGCCAGGTGAGAGAGATTTCCGTTTTCTGTGTAGCATTGCATTGTAGCCGGCTCCCCCTTGTTGCATTATCAGATATTTCATGCAACCGGACGGGAAAAAGCACATTCACGCAAGTCATTGCAGGGCAGAGCCGGTTTTCGCTGATGGTGTGTGCCTGCGCGTGTGGGTGCGAGTGTGTTGGTGTGTCATCGGGTCTGGAAAGGAAGGAAAGAAAAAGAATCTCGCTAGAGTGGGAAAAAGCACGGTCGGTGCAGGAGAAAGAGCAAGCGTGTGATGTCGGAAGGAGCGAGAAAGACAGTAGAAACGAAAAGCTTGTAGTGTGAGGGGGAAAGAGAGAACGAAGGAGCGTTGTGTTGGTAACGCAAGCTGGACGCATAAGCCGTGCTCCCGCCAGCATGAATGTGACAGAGCGAGAAGGAGAGCGTGCGAGAGAGTGAGAGCGAGTGCGTGCGATTGTGCACAACGCAGGCGGCGCACCACGGCAGCACCGTCTGCTGTGTGGAGTGGTAATGTTAGTAGAGAGTGATCCTTGTCATCGAACGGACGGTCTTTCCTTGACTTCCTCACGGGTGTGTGCGCTGCAAAGTAAGGTTCCCCTGTCGGATTTTGTTAGGTTATAAAAGAAGTTATCTCCTTGGTAGAGCCAGTGTTACCAAACCCACCTCCCCCCCCCCCCCGCTCCCTCCCCATCTTTCAGTTGCTCAGTCGGTGTGTGGTGAGTGTGTGGCGAACACTTGCGTGGAAAAAAACCCAAATTTAACACGAAAGTCGTCTAGACGCGCGGCGTGTGGACCTTATTGTTCTGGTTCCCCGGTGTTCCCCCGACGACACACCTTTGACATTTTAAAGCGAGGGTGTCTGCCTCTGCGACCGAGAAGCAGAAAAGTTGCGGAAAGAGCAAAAATCGCCAACGTGTGGTGGTGTAGTGTTGAAACGAAGCACGCGGTGCAGCACGGCAAAAAAAAAACATTCTTTTCCATTTTCCGGAGTGTGAGGCGTGCAAAGTAGGCGGCTGTGTTGAGCTTTTGTCCCCCTTCGTTCGTTCGTGAGGGGAAAGAAATCAAGCACACGAAAATTTGCCAGCAGCCTCCCTACCGTAGACTGTGTGACTGTGCGTGTGTGTGGTGTGACTGTGCGTGCGTCGCGTGTGTACGGGTGGATGTGTGTGTATGTGTGTGTGTGCTTAACAGTAGGCCGTCTTTTCCCATAACTTTCCGGTGTGTCACTGTCCGTTTTTCCGAAGGGGAGGGGGGTTTTTTTTTTGAGATTTTTTTCATATTCTACAAAAAAAAACTTTCGCATCCTTTCCTAATTGCTCTGCAAAGTGTGCTGTAAAGCACTCATCCCAACAGTTTAATTTGCTAAGTTCCCCGTTTTTGCGTGTTTCTACTTCTTCCTCCTTCCTCTACCCCTCACCCTTTGCACCCTCTTCGGGTCGGATTTCGTCGTCTGGTGTGTGCATCACACCATCACCGTCATCATCATCGCTCCGATATCTTGCCATCTCTCTATCTCTCTTTCTCTTCCTTCCTTCCTTCATTCTCAACGCGTAGGCAACATAAAAGCGGTAGAGTCCGAGAAGGGTAGCGCGCTTGAGAGCAGCTAAAGTACTACACACGCACACTCACACTGTAAAAACAGAAGTTTCCGGATACGCGGATCCTCGTCGGTAACCGGAAGCAGCAAAGGCGAAGAGCAGCAGCAGCAGCATCTTTTTGCACACAGCGCGCATAATATAATACAAAACAGAAAATGAGCTGGCAGGATTACGTCGACAATCAGCTTCTTGCTTCGCAGTGCGTGTCGAAGGCGGCCATCGCCGGTCACGATGGTGGCGTTTGGGCCAAATCGGAGGGCTTTGAGGTAAGTGTTCTGTGTGAATTTTATCTCTGTTAGGTTGTGTGAGAAGTGTGCGGGGCTGGGTGTGTTGCCTCATGAATGTCACAAAACGATGGGTAGTTTGGTGAAAAAGTGTGTCCCCCTAGTTAATGGAATTCTAAAGTCCGTGTTCGTGTGGAAAAAGGAAAAATAACGCCCCACCAGGGATAATGTGCAGAGAGGGATAAGAGGCCAGGGTAAAGTGGTGTTAGTAATAGTCGGCTTTTTTTTGCGGCTCATTCCTTCGCCAACGTGAAACGATGTAGTCCGTCTTTTCTCACAGTGCGAGTAGAAAAGTGTGAAATGCATGCGGCAAGGAGATTGTGAGAAAGCGCAAGACTGTTGGGTGTGGGACAGAGATGGGGGGCGAATGATACGCTGCGCTCCTGTAGTGTGAAACAGAGAACGATTTGCAAGAGCTCGGTCGAGAGAGTGAGCGAACGCGAAGAGACTTGAGTGACGCGTGAGCAATGAGATGAGAGTGAGAAATGAGGGTTGAGGTGCACATTTTTTACAATCGTGACTTAGCGGTGGCTGCTGCTGCTCATCGAAGGGTGTGACCTTCGTCTGGCTGGAATGGAGTGATTGCATTTCGTACCTTTCTGCTAATTGAAACTACCAACTGTGGGTAAAACTGATTTGGAATGGAATGGAAATGATCTGCAGTTTTAGACGAGGTGCAATACGAAAACAAAATTACTTTTACAATGTGCTTTTTATCGATGGTATTTGAGCTGCCTGACGTACATGGGAGGAAAGGTGTGTGTGTGTGTAGATTACTCATCGACGTGAGAATGTTCGGTGTCTCACGACGAATCTCACCGAGCGAGTACACATTACTTATACTTGTGTGTGGAATCCCGATGCCTAGAGAAATATATTTCCATTGTGTTTTACATAAAAGGTTGGCGGTGTAGTTCTGTCATACTATTTTCGCCCTTCCAAAACTATCTGTTCGCTTCTTCCACTTTTTAAAGCATCAATAATACTACTAAATTCGCACTGCTTAGCAGAGTGAGAAGAAGACTCTTACTTTGCCGGCTCATCAAACCGATTTTCAAAATGGCGCCCTCTTTCCCTCTTTGTACTGTGGTGACGGGTAAAAGAAAGATGTGTGATTTTCCTGCTCTTTCTCACCATGACTTTGTGTGTATAGCGCTTAGTGAAGAGCGAAAAAGAGAGTCTGCTTCTGTGTGTTATATCCGCACAGTTTTACACTCGAACGTACACGCACATGGGTTGAAAAGATATGGTACAATAGAAAATGGATATTGTTGAAGTTTTTGTTGATGTGTTTCCATTAGCAAAATTTTGAGGGAATTGTGGGTTTGGTCCGGTTTCTGTGCATCAAGGTGGCGTGGCGTGGATCACCGTACCCGCACAGCCTACTATGAATGGGACTTTGATGTGATCTGATGATGGTGTGTGAGTTTACCGGGTTCCGTAAAAGTGAACCTTTCTTCTGCACTCACACTACTTTGCTGCTTGGTGAGATAATTTAAGACGCACCAACACAAAGGCGTATACCCCGTAGCGGAACTTGGGGCGTGTGTGTCTGCTTTGGAAACTTTTTAAATAACTGAACTCTAATGGTGAGGATTATATGTTTTGAACAACTGTCTATTGTGTATCAGACTTCCGTAATTTTTCTCGTATGATCCAAGGTAAGCATCTTATAAATCTTATCCAAATCAATCAGCTTTCAAAACACACGAAAATTTGCGGTTCAATGCAGATACGAAGAATGTACACTTTTTTATTTACGACTGTGTTGTTAAAATTGTACATTTTTAAATTATAAAAAATACGCCATTTAGCGAAAGTGCACTTTCTTTAAACGAGAGAAAACTGTCAACAAAGTAACCATTGTAGTTGCGTAGTCAGAGATTCAGGCCGGTGCGTAATTATAAGCGGATTACTTCACGAAAAAAGGAAACCAGTGACATTAAAAAGGTCTTCGATTACACACTTCTTTCTCCTTAAAAGTATTAAAAAGTGAGGAAAGGAGCGATAAATGGCGTTAAGATCTAAAACGGCTTTCTATAATGAGGTTTTGGGAGAGCAATACGGCTTGCCAGTCACTACCGAAATAAAAAACAAGAGGTTTCAGTGGGTTTATGCGTGAGATGCTCAGTATGGCACAGTTGCCCCGTGTTCTCCTACGTGTCACACTCACCACATCGCAACTTCTTAGCAACGTGAATGCGTGTGCAAAAAGCTAATCTTCTTCCACCTTCGCCACACATTTTTGCCGTGTGTTGTTTTCCTTGCTGTTTTCGCATAGACTTTGCGGCTTGTGGAAGTGTGCTCTAGTGTAGTAGTAGTAGTGATGGTTGTGTGGTATAACTCACTCGCTTGCAGCAGTAGCAGCGCGGCACGAAAGAAAAGAAAAAGGCAAAAAAGCCGGTGAATTTAAACCGGTTTCTTTTCTTTTGCGTATTTGATTTTTCGGCTACAAAGTCGACGGATAGAGAGAGAGAGAGAGCTAAATAAAAGGATGAACATAAGAATGGGCGAGGAGGGTGGGGGAACGGGTTGTAAAAGTTGTAGATGAAAAATAATCAAAATGTTCGATTGCACGTAAGCATCTCAAATGCCTCGCAATTTAGAAGAAAAAAAAGAAAAAGTGGGAATGATTTTTCGCAAGTTGAGTTGAAAATATGAGCCCCAAAAATTTCTCACGTGCTTCTGGGTGTGTTGGATGGGTTTCTCATCTTCGTCTCACACACCGTCACCGTATTTGCAGGTGAGATCACTTTCTCGCCCTTTTTTCCGTTACGGCGCAATCGATGCGCAGTCAGCAGTGGTGTGGTTGTCGTTGTATTTATCTTATCTGCATGAAAAAGTTGCTAAAACTGCCCTCGTACAAGGGCTGGGCGGAGATAAGCGGATAGCCCAAGCACACTCACACTACTGCAAAAGACCTTTGAGCATTTCCCGTCAATGGTGTCCTAGGACCGACCACTATCAGCTCCCCCACGCTCCAAGCGTAGGGAAAGAACGATTTAGTGAAAGAGTTGCTGCTGCAGCGCAGCTTTCATCACCTCGAGCGATACATTGTTGCGCTCCTTTGTGTGCTGTATTTTTGTAAGTTCACGTCATCTCGTGGCGCACCTCACGAAGTTTGCGTGCGTTTTATGTGGAACCCCTTCATTTTTATTTTCATCCCATCCGGGGCCACCACCCTCTCTTTTGTACGTGGAGGCACACGCACGAGACATAAAGGGTATGACGTATATTGTGACCGTTTCCTTCCTGTGTGTGTGTGCCGAGCAGTGAGTCATCGCTGGAAGGTTGATCTACAGGAGATTCTGATGCCTTTATTGGATTAATATGTCCCTCATTCTGGTTGAAAATCGGAACTAAGGGTGAACATACCAGTTTAATGTTTGAATAGAGATAGGAAAGGCAAGGTTTTCAAGTCTGCAACCAAGAGAATATAAAATTGTTCCAATATTTAAAGGCTTTCAGTACGATTGAGCCTGTCGCAAAGCCGAAGAACAATCCTGCAACCTGTTAATCACGAGATAGTGTAAGATGGACCTATTAAAAAAAAACTATTCTTCATTATTTTTAGATACTTCTGAGTAATAATTTCTGGAACCTTAACGAATTCTCAAATGATAAAGCCATGACGGAGGAATTCCCCTCAACAAGCGCGTTCAAACTGTTCTGAAGCCTCACACAGAACCAAACGATATAAGAGCAGCAACGATTCACTTCTCCACTACGCCCTCGGATTAGGTTAATGAAGTGCCTATAATGGCGCCCTGCTGTACGGCATTCATCTTGCGAAATGGCTTTTCATCGCCCTGCTTGTGGCTCTTTGCGCCTTAGCTTAAATGGATCCGATAATGGCCATTGATATGATGATGGTGGAAGAATAAGGGGAAAAGAATGATAAAGCAGTACTTCTCTTAAAGCCATTTTCGTGTAATGTAAGAAAATTTCGAAGCTAAAATCACATTATCAGAAGTTGTGTCGCACAAGAGAGAGAACGTACACCCACACATTCCCTTAAGGCACGGAAAACATCTTAATAGAATCAGGGATGAAATCGAGTAAGAATTACGCACACGTTTTGTACCGCTGCGGGGAGAAGTACTTTTCTTTACGGTTAAAAAAATTTGCATCTCAATGGAAGAATTTCGGAGTCGTCCAGAGGGGAAGGCACCCTATCCGTGGTTGAAAGATGCTTTTTATTAAAGAAAAAGAGCAAACATTAACTGTTCTTTGCGTTCGAAACGCGTGCTTCAAATGTTCTTTCCTCCTGCTCTGTTGTTCGGGAATCGTTTCAAAGGCAGTTTGCTGCCTCTTAATCTTAGGGGAGTATATGTGTCCATGGATCAACGAGATATGGAGTGGAGACGCTTTGCTCTCCATTCGCTTTTCCACCACCATTCCTTCAAGCACCTTTGGTGCTATTAAATGAGTTTTACCATATGGTAAGCAAATTCATTTCCTTTCCCTTGTGCCAGACGCTCACAGGCACACACACACACACGTTCTATGTGCCCAATTTTTCCGTCTTGTTTTCGGGTACTTTCGTTCCTTACTTCAACTCTGCTGCCTTTATTTGTGGCATTTTCCGCCGATTTGTTCGATATGGGAAGAAGATTTTGCTTACACACTTGAGAGTGTTTTGTTGATTTAGGAGCTTTTCTCCGGCTCTACAGTACACCATTTAGATGTATCTTTTCTTCGTCCAACAAATTGATGCTGATGTTTGGTTCAATAGAGGGTTGGCGAATGGATAACAAATAGCAGAAGTGAACTGCCAGAACCCGAAGAACAATATGTTTGAAAATCGTCAAGTATTTTCTCATAAGTCATCCCATCCCACCAAACCCTCCAAAAAAGGGAGTCGGTGGCGGCACTACTCTTGTTCTGCATTGTGGGAAAAGGGTGGTAACGGTGCTATCGATTGATTATATACGTCACCCCCCCCCC
>KB671573.1:0-28648 GCA_000349105.1 Anopheles epiroticus | reverse complement strand
GGGGCAATTGGTGTATGAAGAGGGCGAGCGGCGTGGAAAACTCGTTGGCCCAAATCGAACTTAATTGCCCGGAACGTCCAACGATATATATGGATGATGGTGGTGCGTATGTGCCGTGCCGCGTGCTCGTGAACGCGCACCGATAGCCGTGCGCATCGGGTTCAACGGGTTTTGCTGCTCTTGAAGAGCCCGAAGAAGAAGCAGTCAGTATAGCCATTCTCTCTCCATTTTCTGGACGGTTTTTTTTCCGGTTGGCGAAAGCTCATCTAATCCCTGGTCATGTCATTCGTGGAAAAAGGTGCGGCCGGGGGGAATATGATATCATGGAAGGTCTGGTGCGTCCGCGCGTGTTCACGTTACGCTCCAATTTGTTCGGCCCCAAAGATGATTCGTGGGGCCACAACACTACTCTGCAGTCAAAAATTCAGCACAGAGATCTCGCACCAGCACGCGAAAAGTAACGTGGCGTTTCTGTGTTTTTTGCCAAAAAAGAAGATGTTGGACAAGAGAGAATTAAATAAGAGCTTAATTTTAGCAAACTGCACTTATCCACCGTAATCTTATTTTGTGCTGTTATTTAGGATGTGTGTTCAGTTGCCGTACGCGCGCTACTATTGAGATGATTCAATTTAAAAGTTAGATGGAATGGAATCTTTATACGATCGATACATCGAGCGACGACCAAAAGGAATAATGCTACTCTGAAAACAGATTTGTGTGCGGTTGTGCCAAACGAAAATAGTAGCGTGTGTGCATCTTGGAATTTGGTGAAAGTTTCTCTCAAAAAATCCCACGAGGTAGACGGGAGAGGTTCGATGCTTTTCAGAATTGAGTTCTTCCAATTCCACTCTGCCTGCCACTGTGTGACAGATCGATACTGTTGAAATGATGAAAAGGCTTCGCAAGCGAAGAAGAAGTGGCAATGGAATGTCTATTGGCAAATACGCGCATGGTTCGGATGCCTTTGGCACTTGGTGACGACCGACCCCCCGTCGATCAGAGCGCGTAGAGAGGAGCAATCATTATCCCTTTTTTGGTTCAACTTGCGCGCTGTATCTAACATCCAATGGAATCATTACCACCGCTTAACTCCATTTCGGTGGTGGTAGGAATTTGGTCTAAAGACGATCATCCGCTTTCTTGTAACTCGAATGCCGACGACCTTCACCACAATCCAACGTGCGCGCTGTGTGTGCGAGAGATCTTTGGGATCTTTTCGATGCGTGCCAATTCCTGCACCGTTTTGCTAATTTTAGACGCGTGCTGTTTGTGCGTGCTTTGGGATCTTAAAGGCACACTTCCTTTCTTGGGTTGGGTGGAAAGAATAAGACAGTTAGGGGGGAAAAATGTTTGTTAAAATAGTTAGCACAAAGAGAGAAAGGAAATGTTTGTTGAAGAAGCGGATGATCAGGTGCAGTGGGTTCTCCATGTGCAGCAGCACCGCGTTGTTCAGTAGCCATAAATAGGCAGAGTACTGGTTTGCGTCGTACTCCCTATCTTTCTCACTCTCTTATACTTACCCGTTTTGGTGTCCATTATGGGAACCGGTGTTCAGAGGGATTCGACGTCATCAATCGGCGATCAGTCGTTTATGTCCATGTTGGTTTAGTGTGAGAATGTTTATTCCCCACCAGCGTTTTTCAACGCTCGGAACCTTTCATGCGTTGGGAGAAAAATTAGCTACTTAAAAGGTAAAAAACGAGACCACCACCACTACCACTACCACCGTATTGAGGAGGGTTTGAGGAGGGGACACAAACTGCATATTCCCCGGTGCAGCTCGTTGGAGTGTGTGGTGTTTAAAAAAAGCACGTTTCTATTGCCGTGATATTACCACATTTGGGTAGAGGGAGGCAAATTGCTGGTACGCGATCGTTTCTTAGTGACGATGATTCAGAAGAACCACAGGACGGCGTGCGGTCGATCGTCATCGGTGGAGGTCTCTCTTCGTGTTTATTCTCTTTTCCTCTTTCCAACACCTTGCTGCCTTTACGAGGTTTATCTGGCGGCACTGGTTTAAATCCTATTCTGTCAAAACCCACTGCGCGGCAGGTTACAAGTGAGCTCTGTGCTAGCCCTCCCCCAGTAGGTTAAGATGCCTACGTTTCTCATACACTCTTCCTCTGCTCTTTGTACGATCGTTGATCGTTCCCAGTCGGAGCCCTAGTAGCGTTTGTCATGTCGTAGGTTAGGTTTCGCTTTTTTCTTAGAAGCAAGCGAGAAGCGTGAAGTTCTTGCGGGGGTATGAAGCAAACAATTCTAAATATAGCCATAGGACAAGAAGTTGGGAATGTGTTCGGAGGAGGTGATGTCCCGCTTGCCGGATGTTTCCCCGCCAGACATGTGTGGTGCGTATGCACAATGAGCTAAGAAGAGATTTAGATGGATGTGTGTTCAAGTATGGAGGGTCTTATATGGATCCTTAGTTGTGGAAGTTTGCTACGGACAAGTTTGGGTACAAAGTATAATTGAATGCTAGTTCAGTAAAAGTATAATATTATTACACACGTGACAAAAATCAAGTAAGGTTTGAACAGCTTTAGAAATTAGGAAACTTATTTGAATCGCAGAAAAAATCATTTATTCCAAAATTAAAAGCATGTTTGGCTGTGCTTAAGTCTACTTCTCAACGACTTTTCTCATTCGTTTGCTCGATCGTCCGGTAGGAGGTAACCGTTTGGAAAGTGATTCATATGTACACTGAATGCCACATCACCGCACAGAAAGTAAAAGTAACGGCAAGGAGAGGCAAACTCCGTATTTCTTTTTTTGACCTTTCAAGCACACCCATCCTCTCCCCGGCTGTGGAGGAGCATATCCGTTGACGACTGTATGCGGAATGAGGTGAAAGTTATTACCATCCATCCTTCGTTTGCTCTCGTTTATATGGATCAAGAGGTGATTAGGGATGGGGGAGGAGGAGGAGGAGGAAGAGCACGATGTTTTTAGTCGTCGTCTTACTGCGTGTCTACACACACTCAACTGAGCTACGAACCCCTTCGGACTTCTGTCAAAATTGTATGGGACTTGAAGGTTCGACGGACTCGACGATGGGTCTTCCACCTCTTGCGGGAACCGAGTAGCTCAGGTTCGTCGTACCCGATTGAGCTAGTGTAGACACACAGTTATGTCGCGCCCGAGAGCAGCGGGTTGGGCGGATCATAACCCGTTTACGATTGCGCTCCGAGGTATGATGGTGACGGTCTGTGTTATTCCATTGCCTTTTTTTCGTGGTGAGCCATGATTCCATTTGTGCTTTGATTTGGAGTTGTTTGATTGGGCGAAATTTTACTGCACAACAATCGTCATCATAATCTAGTGCCAGAGAGAGAGATCATTCAACCATTGTGTCCTTTAGGTGTCCTTGTGAATGGCTCTATCTACGTGCTATGAAGACACAAGAGCACCCCCAAAATTGCTTGGGATTATGAATTTTAAGGGCATTAATACAAGGTGATACAGTATTTATGAGTGAGAAAAGAGGTTAATAAAATAAAAGTCTCCCGTGATTGTTGTCGTTGCCCTCGAGAAGTCTTTCAGCGCGTGGGTTTTTTTTTGTCCACATACCACACGTCGGTCATAAACTATTTCGTACACCAGACAGAGCAGAAAGGATGGAAATGATATATCCTACCTGTACACAAACCCACTCACCAGGTCTCAAACAGCCAAGAGGTGGGTGGTGTAAGGGACGGGCGGATAGATTTACGAATTGCGGGAGACGTTTGGATGCTGTTAAAAATAAAATTATTCCTTTTCACGCACCACACGAAGCCGGTAGTTTCCGTTTTGCACCACGGTTTACTCTGGTTGCAGCAGCGCCATCATCTTTTTCTCCCCGGTCGGTTGGAATTTGAGAGATATTTTTTTTTTCTCGGTTTGTGTTGGAGTATCGTGTGCAACAGTGCTTGTCTGTCGGCACATTCACCGCGGACTTTCCGTGACACGCGCGCATCTTTCTTGGTTTTGTCGGCACTAAAGCGGTAAATGAATTAATGTACCGGTGAACCGTGCTGGTGTAACGATCAATTTGTATGCCTCCCCGTCGTCGCACTGTTGTTGGGAGACCGGAGAGCCCTGGAGCAGGGTGTAAAGAGGGGATACAAAAAGGTGACAAAACTGGTACAGATTTCTTCTCTCTTTCGTCTTTCGCTGGTCCATTGTTTTATTCGATTGAATCGATTTGAAACGAACACGGGGGGCTGCGGAAGAGAGCGATTTTAAAAGAGACATCATCCGTTGACCATTTTCCTTGTTTCGTTTTGGGAGTTGCTCTTCTAGTTCCTTCCTCGTGTGTGAGCTTACCTCGTCTCTAGGGGGTTGTTTAACGCTTACACGCCACGTGTGTCAGCCGTGTGTGTAGGTGAAGGAGGAAATATGCGTCTGTCACAGTTCGTTAGGCACGCTTCCGTTACAATTCGCAACATTTAGGCACTAAAGGTGCGCGTGTTTCAGTCACGGAATTAAGCGGCGAACATATGTGTGGTGGCAATGGTGGTTTACGGGGTTGGTAATATTCACTCATTATTGTGATAATACTTGGAGTTGATAAATCAATTGTTAATAGACTTTTTAGAGTTTTAAAAAATTTAAAATTATTTAACTCACCCTCGCGGCCTTAATAACTATAGGGCAATTTATTCACTTTGAATGAATTAACTCTCCCCGTCGACTGGCAACTCAAACACTAAATTTGAGTGATAAAGCGCACCTCACTAGTTTGCACTCACTTTCTTTTCATTTGTCTGCCTTCGGTAGACATTAAGTGGTTTGGACAGTTTTAAGCTTCAACTGAAGGTGTGATCTGATTGGACATATTGACATATGATCAACACCACCACGTGTTCGGTACAAGCGTCGTTACTTACTTACGACTTACGACGCTATACGCGATCAGATCGTTTTTCGATTCCGTTTTCATTGTTTAAATTATTTCAACCTTCCTTCCCGCCCCGTTCTGCCCTTTTAACAGCGTGACATTGACGGATTTCTCACTCTCTTCTAAACTCATACACGTCATGTTAATTAGCTGTCCGGCTGAAATGGTCTTTAATGGTGCGCGATCGCTCGTCCAAGAGCTCCTCACGCTTAGCCCAACAGCACATTTCTTTAAAATGAGTGTTTTGAATGCTATTTTTAAAAACTGTGTCAATCGAAAATTTGTCCTCTAAGCACACATACACGGGGTAGACCGATATTGTAAAGTAGAGAGTGAGAAAGAAGCGAAATGCGTTGCAGCGCCTCCACATAAGGCAAGCTTTGAGGGTTTCTTCTTGAATTCAGGGACAATTGTTGCACCGTTGAAACACGTGAGCACCGCATAGTTTAATTTATTGTCACCTTGCACTCGATTAAACTTTTTGCAAATGGAAAATGGAATCTGTAACTATTTTTAAGAGGGACGCATATGAGTGATTCTTCTTGAATTCAGGGGTGTGGCGCAGTAGGGTATAGTGGTAATGGAATTGGTTTGTTTAAACATGTAAATGAAGTACCGCGTGTTTTCGTACACCGTTGTAGGACATGTCACGCAACAAGCATTCCGCGGGTGGCTCAAAGAGACAAGGAAGAAGAAGGGGGTCGGTTGTATATTTTCGTTTTCATTACGATTTTCGAAGCACAAATGAGGAATGTGCTTAAGTAGGTCGCGTAAAAAAAAAGACATGTGTTTTAAACAGGTTGATGGACTGACGTGTGGTGGTGACATTTTCGGAGGCCCTGGATATCCAAGGGTGGGTTAGGTTGGCGTTCCGTTGCCATCAGTCGTCGTCAATCATCACTACCATACTGAAAAGGACGGGCAAGCACGCAACAGGGAGGACTTGTGGTTGAAGTTTCTTTAATTGAGGCAAATTTTATGTTCATCCCTAATTATGTGTTTTCGATGCTTTAAATCAACCACGATACTAACGCTTTATTTTATGTTCTCTTTCTTGTTCCTTCTCCCAGGTGTCGAAAGAAGAGGTGGCCAAAATTGTACAGGGATTCGACAAAACCGAACTGCTCACATCCGGCGGTGTGACACTAGCGGGCCAGCGTTACATCTATCTGTCCGGCACTGACCGAGTGATCCGTGCCAAGCTCGGCAAAACCGGTGTGCATTGTATGAAGACGCAACAGGGTAAGTTTTCGAACGTGGCCGATAGTCAGACCGTAGCAAATGCGAAAAAGTGATTAGCAACAAATACGACAGCAAACGGTGTAACACATATTGCAGTTACTTCCATATATCACTGGCAGAAAAGGTACCCTGTCATGATAAGGCACGGTTTTATAGGACCACCATATGTCCCAGAGTTTAATGGGGTTGTGAGACAGATGTTGAGGTGGGTGTTGTTGTTGGCTGGTCATGCATACCATGACCTCTGCGCGAGGTAAATGAGATAGGGCCGTTATGCGTTTGTCACGTCACGTTTGTCGAACTCATTGCGTTTTTTTTTGTAAGTACACCTTCTGAAATTATGTGCACGTGTATGCAATACGTGTGTGTGTGTGGCCGTTACAGGTTTTGTTAGAAGTTAGTTTTATAGTAAAAAACGAAAAGAATTTCTTGAAATTGAAGAATTCCCTGGGATAGGATATAGTGCTGCACGTAAAATCGAGACGAGAGTCAAGTGGTCTGGATTTCTTCCACGTATGATTAGATATCGCATTTTGATGGATGATGTTGTAAACTGGTTCATGGCCGCCATTCCTGATGAGGCTGCGAAGATAAGTCCATAGTAGCAGTAGCTCCAATATCTCATCCATAACCTGTCCGTCCTGGACGGGACGTTTATTGCTACCAATTGTGTGCTTAGAGGAGGAATAGCAGGGAGAATAGCATTTCTTGTGCTCGTCTGTTGATAATGATACTTCAGCAGAGGTGAAAGATGTGTCCTCGTTTTAATTGTCGATGTTGGCTGTTTGTCATTTATATGGAACGAACTATCTAGATTTTTTTTTTGTTTGTGCCAACTCTTTTTCTTTCTTTAAACCGGTTAAATTCTTTAAGAGACCTGTTCTCTCAAGTTGTGATACTAGAAGATGAGGAAACGAGTAACAAAACAACTTGCTTAAAAAGGATATAAGGTAGATGTGTTACGGTTCCTGCGGGGGATATCCATTTATGTGATGCTCTCCGGTTATTATTGCAGTCACTTTTTCAACGTTTGTTTGCTATTATGCGCTAACTAGAATTAAGTTTAAATTACTTTGCTCTTATAACGGATGTTTTTGTTTTTCTCTTTCTCATCCTTTTTTTTGTTATCGCTTCTCCACCTTTATATCCCTTGGTTTGATGATATCATCCTTCTTTCTTCGCTTCGCGGATGTGTGCCTTCCTCTTCGGACTCTCCTGTATTCTTCTGGATGGGTGGGACCAACCGCGCGCGTCTTCTGTGCAACAACCAATGTGCCACCATCGCCTTCCCCTGCGGCCTGCATTTGGACGACACTCTACTGTTGGTGCATTTTTGTGTCCTGTGCTCTGTTTTCTGATAACGCTTGTGTATCGCTTTGTGTGTGCTCGCGCGCGAACCCCCGACCATATTGCAGCTGTTATAGTATCTATCTATGAGGAACCCGTGCAGCCCCAGCAGGCGGCATCCATAGTAGAAAAGCTGGGCGATTATCTAATTACCTGTGGTTATTAGAAGGGGCGAAACAACCTTTTATAGGGCGAGAGAGGAAATGGTGAAGGTGGCTGAAGGTGATGATGGCGGTGTGTGGGAGTGAACCGCGAAGTGTGTGAGTCGATAAGGCGAGAGAGAAGGATAAGGAGTGATGAAGGAACCTAGCAGAACAGCGTGATTTGCATGCGCGTGAATGATTATTGCCGTGTCGACGAGAGGAAAGGGAGAGAGCGTGAATTGATGTGTGCCCGAGCCTTGTAGCCTGACGATTGTGTGCGTGTGTGCGCGAGTGTGTGAATGGTGTTTTTGCGCGTGTGTGCTGTTCTTGTTGTTTACATAAAAAGAAGTAGCAGTAGAAAACCAGCCAAAATCATCCAGTGTTTCCTTAAATCCCGACACATGATCATTTGATTTTGGGTAGGGAAGGTGGACAGGAGGGTTAGATCTGGTATCACGCCGCTAGTAGACGTGGTGAGGAACAGCAATGGCACACACCAGTAAAAACTGACGGCATTCACCACACCGCTCCCACAATGCAGCAACGCAACGACGTCAGACACACAACAGCCCTGCAAATTAGTAAGCGCCCAATACACTGAGTAGCATCAAAATGCACATCCCTCGATCGTGCGAGGGTGTGTGGTGGGGTTAGGTTCGTGCAAGATCAAGCAAAAGAGTAAACGAAGAGATAAAGATACAGATCGTGAAGAGTAAAGAACGCTTGGCATTAGTAAAGCAAAAGAGAGATGAGATCACGAAGGCGAACGACGTAAACATGAGGAGGAGGAGGAAAAAACATACTTTCATACTGCTTTTTTATAATTTAAACACTAGAAACACACTTGAATAAAGAGTCGAAGATAAAGTGAAGACAGAGAGAGAGAGAGATACATAAACAAGAAATAATAGACCCGCATTCATATTAAACGTACGATACGATTTGTGGCAGTTTGGAAACTTGATTGGAATTTCGAAGCAAAGCAGGAAAAGGAAAGAACATCTACTAATTTTTTTGTCTGTGTGTGCGTGTATGTGTGCTTTTTAAGTAAGTGTGTGTATGTGTGTGGAAAGCGCCTCCAATCTGTTCAACTTCGGGTTATCTGAGCGTTATCGGAATATTTTTCGATGTCTGCCCTTACATCATATGCCGATATGTTGTATCCCAGTGTGCCAGTGAAACCGTCGTCTTCGTCACTAGCAAACACTTCTGCAGGCACCTAAAGACGCACACACACACTTGCGCACACGCATACACATAATGAAAAGAATGCCCGGTGGCCGCTTCTATGTAGCCAGCAAAAGAATTGGTAAAGCAAAGGGTAAGTTTGCAGCAATATCCTCCGTCTTGTGGAAGCGTACGAGAAAGAGTGTGTGCTCTAAAAGAAGAGCAAAAACAGCGCAGAAAGTTAAAGAAGGAAATAAAACCATCCTTTAATAAGGAAGCACATATTCGAAACTATCAGTGCAAAAGATAAACAGAGCATTTCAAGATCAACATTGAGTTCATGATCTCTCTTACGGTAATGGATTGGAAATGGAATCGAAGATGTACGGGAAAAAAGGAAACAGGAAGTGCACAATGGATAAACAAAATAAAAAAAGAAACAAGAAACGAAGAGAGGGACGTAAGATACCGAACATTATAAGGACTATTATCGACTTACCTTGAAACACACAGTTAGGTGGAAGAGAGGAAAAACATAGGATGATTACAGTGCTAGAAAACTGAACAGAAGACTGCTTAGAAGTGACAGACCATTTTCAGTGGGAGAGGGAGAGAGAGACGAACGACACACGACGATGACGACTACGAGGACACACACACACACACACACATCCGGACCCCGACAGGACAACTACAGGACAGCGCGCCAACGTCAGTAAAACGGTAAAAAAGCAACGTGAACGCATGGGTCGCGAGAGAGCGAGAGAGAAAATAATAATAAAAATATTGATAATACTGTGTAAGCTTAAAATTTTGTTTATTTTTTGTTTGCCTAAACGATGTGTAAAATGTGGCTAAAACGAAGAATAAAAAAAACACGAAGCGTAAAGAAAAAGGCTCTACAAAAATCTACTTTTGGAGGTGTTAGTAGTGTCTGTCCGCTACGAGGTGTGTAAAGCGAGAAAGATGGTGGAAGCAGCCGAGGAGAACCTTTTTCGAGCGGAACGGGAAAACAACGTGTAAGTAGAGTTTTTCCTACTCTTTGGTCATTTTCCAATTGCATCTATTTTTGTCTCCAGACAAAGCGGATTTATTGAAAGCGTAAGGACTCTCTTACGGGAAGCGGGAAAAGGACATCTTTTCCTCAGACTCAATATTTCTATGACGATCTTTTGATTATCTTTGTTTTTTCCTACCACATATCGAATGGGAACTAATGGTTTGAAAGAAGAACACGCCCTCAGGCATCCCTTTGCTTATTGTAGGCTAAAAACGCTAATAGGCCCCGGTTGGGATGGATGGGATTTTCTTTCTGGGAGAGATTTCTAGTCATATCTTCCCCGTTTTTGGTGCTGTCGTGCTGTGGACACACTTGCTCGTGTCCCGCATTGTACACCGTAATTCTTCAGACAAGCCAAAAGTGTGCTTGTGAAATTTGTGTTGCGAAATGAAGAAAGAAATTCTCACCCGAAAGAGTGAAAGTAGAGTCGAAACTGTAAAACCTCAGAAATTGCAAATAAACGTATAACACCCAAGAGCATTGTAAAAGTAAAACCTCACATATACAACAGAGAACGGGAGACGAGCGAGCGTGTACTATATTAAAAGACTAACACCATAGTTGAAAAAAGGAGATAAAAAGTAAAGCATACAAAGAGAAGGTTTAGAAAAACTAAAACCGATAGCATAACGACGCTGCCACCGCAAGCAAATGCAAAATATTAAAGCATCAGTAAATGAGATAACGAATAAAAGAAAGAAAAAAAACACGAGTGATAATATAATAATCGAGAGAAAGAAAGCGAGATTGAGTCATTGGCAGCGGAGGAGGAGGAGTACAATAGAGTTTGAAAGTAATAAACCGATAGCGGAGCAGACACGTGCGTAAAGTTTAGCATAAAAAGGAAGGTCACACAGGGGGGGGGTGGGGGTGTTAGTAGCGGAGGGAAGGTTAAATTAGTGGAGGGAAATGAAGCGCAGATAACGGCCATGAAAGCAAAACATCAAACTAAACAAAGAAGCGAAAACCCGTATATATATACAAAATAACATTACAATACAACCGACATACCCAACACACAGATAAAAGGCGCACATAAATGTGAGCAAAAAATCATCCATCTTTATACCGAAACCGAACAACACTGCATTAGAACACTGCTGCTGGCGAAAGAGTGCTGAGACGAAGCCGAAAAAGAAGATAATGAAGAACATGAGAAGTACAGTAAAGAAAATGTAAAAACAAGAATAATTGTGGTTGTGGATTTTTCACTATTTTGTGTGTGTGTGTGTGTGTGTGTGTGTGTGTGTGTGTGTGTGTGTGTGTGTGTGTGATAAAAAAAAAACATTCGAAATAAGTTAATTGAAGTTGTTTCGGTATCTTCAACATTGTACTTAACGTTAAGTTACAGTTGTACCTCAATTGTAGGTGTCTTTTACATCCTATACCTCGTTACTGCTGCAGTGATCGGGTGGGGGCGGAACCACTAATGCACTTTTGCTTCGCTGATAAGGTGAGACTTGTTAAGACTTTACCCATCCGTCCGTTTGACCTCTACGGCAGGCCCGGCATTAGTTTCGGTCGATAGCTTAAGTAAGAGGTTTTGATTTCGCGTTTGTCGTTTCTGTTTTCGATAAGAATCGACGCTTTGCGATAAAAATAATTTCGTTAGCTTTACAGGGGTGTCCGAGATAATGAGATAAGGCGCACATACGCACGAGACCAACAGCCTGTCCCACATTCGAGGTTCATTGCAATCATTTTTCATTTCATCAACATGATTTTAAACACTTGACAGGCCGCGCACGTACACGTACCTTAACAACTACTGCTTTGGTACAACTATCATGCTGATCTCAAAATCAATGTAAGCAAAACAATATTCAGGTTACATTCCGTTGCTCACAATTCTTTCATTATTCCCTGTAAAAACTGACCCATTAGACGTTAGTTTGACTGATAATCCTTTAAAAATAATTGAATATTGCTAACGAAACGCTTTGCTTGCTAGGCATTTGGTGCGTCAAAGTACAGTGTTGAAAATCATGTTGGTGCAATCCTAAATTTATTCTGTTCGCGCTGAAAAGGGATTAGGCAAACCCTGTGATATTCTAGGAAAATGTGACTCTTTTGGTTGCCTTCGCCAAAAGCACAGACATGAAAGGGAACATCATCGCAGTAGGCATTTGATTGAAGACTACGCAATATAACTAGTTTATGTGGTGTGGAACGCTGTGGAATCCTATTTTAATGCCGTTATTAAAGTTGTGCTACAATTCTTCATTGCTGAAAACGTTGGACCTTAATGGCTTAGGAAAGGAATTAAGTTGTGTAATTTGAACTATAAAGGTAAGTGTGTATGTTTTTTAAGAACCTGCCTTTATCTAACTTCTTCAAGGAATCCTTGGAAAGAAATCTAGTCGCCGGGACAGGTTTGTTGTTTCACCGAGCAAGGATTTTTTTAACTACTTCCCCACCAACCACCGTCACCGCACCCACTAGATGGGGTTAATAACACACCTAACCTTTCTCAAAAACCACTTCTAATCCGAAACTCAACACCTCCAACAACCTTTCCATTTGACTGCTTTTCGCGAATCCATTCGACCTCGGCGTGCAAAATGTAGTGTTCCTGTTCATCATCATCTTCCCTGGCTTGCCCCGCGTCTTGTTGGCGATTGGCGAAGCTTGTTGTGTTCATTGGCCTTTTTCGGCTGGCAACGGCCATACTCCTCTTCCTACTGCAGCAGCAGCAGCAACCGGAAACAACTTCGGTGGAATATTGATGCGTGCGTGTGCTTCATCGCAGCAGCAGAGCATCATCATCGTTACCAAGCAACAATCGACGGGTACGCTCACACTACGCTCAAAGGTGAGTGCTGCTACTGGTCGATGGTGTTCAACTGAAAGCAAATCAATTCGGGGTGTGTGCTTTGGTTCGAGCTTTGGCAAATTCCTCTAATCATGCTGTTGCCACTCAAAAGTAGGGTTTATTGACTGTGGGTTGCAGGGAAATGGGAACTGCACAAATACTCAGTTGGTTTAGTGTGCTTCATTTTTTAGAATTTAAAGAGTGCTTTTTAATCGCTAACCGAATACTTTAAAACTAAATAACAATTATAGTCGTTTTTAAAATAAATCTGAAATATTGCCTCTATTTCAATGCTTTTATTTTCAAGCATGCTTACCATGGGTGTGATTTTCCCAAAGGATTTACTGCTCTCTTTCACGTTAATTAATCCGGTTTCGCATAATATGTAACGAACAAGGTTACACCGTGTTGGGGGCGACCTTTTCCCTGTGGATACTGTGATAGCATTTGCTCCATAAGTCCCAGATTAATTAGTGTCAGCGCTGTTGTGAGTGTTTGTTTGCTGATAATTCCTGAGGGCTTTTGGGTACCGTCTTACTCTAGGAAAGCTTAGTTCAGGAAATGCGCTCTTAGCCCTTTCTAGTGAGCCAAACCAAACCGAAATAGTAGTGAGAGCAGCAGGAACAGCCATTTTACTTTGCTTTCACGATTTTACCCAATAGTAAGAACGAATTATGGAGTTAATCAGCATGCCAGTGTGATGGCAGACGAGAGAATGAGATATCTTTATCGATGAGCTAGATGTTTAAACTAGTGTGGTTTAGCTTTCAGGAATGATCGAATCAGCGTCAATCATTTTCAAGCTCAACACAGTCAAGCGATCTTGTCCTACACGCTTTCACGTATTGAATGATAAGAAAGCAAGACTGTCCACCATTAAACAGATAAAATTTCGTATCAGTGTAATAAGGAGGAACGAGATGACACCATGATTTTGAATGGCTTAGTGTGATCTCCTAATGTGAATACTCTCCTGTTCGGGATCATCTAAATTAAGGAGAGCGAATTTTACCGCTTCCTGATTGGTGGTCCAGCGGTGAAAGTGTTGGGCCACCTGATAGTACCTGCGAGAAAGGGATAACACTCAACTGATCGTGAGATAAGTGTTACCTCTTGCATTGGATGCTCTCCTGTTGCTTCGGATCGGTTTGCCGAACATTTTTAATCGGGATGCATATTGTACCTGTGTGCAACCTCGAGCTTCTGTTATCGCAGTTGTATCGCTTTCTCTTTTTAACTGCTAGAACATTTTGTGATACTACTACTATTACATGGAAGAACGCCAATTGACGATCGGCTTAGTGTCACCCTCTGGTTTGGATGCTCTCCTGTTACTTCTGCTCTGGATTTTAATGCCGTACCGTGTCAGTTGCGTGCTCTCCTGTCGCTCAACAGGTAGCCGACGATAGGGTAAAAGAGACCCCCCGAATTGGATGCTCTCCTGTTACTGGAGTTGAAATTTCGGATCGTAGCTAATCGGATGCTGGGTGCGCTCGTTCCTGGATATCGCCGATACACTGTCGATCGTTTTCTCTTTCACTCTTTCCTGTGTTATTATAGAGCAGGTGTTGCCTTCTAAATTGGATGTTCTCCTGTTACTTCTGAACGCTGCTGCTTTTTGATTGGAATTGAGAGGATTTGAGGAGGATTTTTTTTTGGCTTCTTTCGTGATATGGGGAAATTATTTTGCTTGAATAGCAAGCATAATAAAATGTTTCAAATAGATATTTTTCTTTAAAGTATTTTTAAATCTATTAATGATACGCAAAAGTTATGTTATTATATATCATTATGATTATGAATTAAAGATAAAAGTTTTATAGAGCAAAGAGAGTTTTTGCTTTTCAATGCAGTTTGAGACTAGAGCTATTTTCTTAAGCCCGAAATTTTATAAAAAAAAACAGTTAAATAAAAAGTTTAAATACACATTTCTACGCTTTCCCCAAGAATAATCTGAGATACACGAGAAATGAATTAACTATTTGTTGCAAATATTTCATAATCCTGGTTTTTCGAAAGTATCAATAAAAAATGAAATATTTAGAATCTATTAACTTTTGTTAGTTTAAGTTTTTGCTAATTTTGAAAAATTGATCAATATTTTGGATTTTGAGTTTGATTTGTTGCTAAAAGCCATTATCCATCGTTTATTCTATGAAAATATTAAAAGATTTTGAAATTTATATTATTTTTACTTTAACTTCACATTCAACCTTATGTAAACTGCAAACACAAATAGCGGTGTTAAGGCGCTGTCAGAGTGATAAACAAAACAATATTTTTAATGTATTATATATATGTAAAGAGAAAATATGTTAGCAAACAGTTACTTACATCATATACTTACTTCATTACCATATTCGAACTTAGTTTTTTAATTTGATTTTTAAAAAAAGTTCTCTTGTCTTATTTTTAAATTTTGTACTACTGTTTTGCAGTTCAGTTTTTCCATGACTAATCCCATTAGCTCCCTCAATACTTACCTTTTTTTGTGATATTTTTCGCAGTTAAAAGTAAAAATCCATCAAAAAAAACACTTAAACGCTCGCTCGAGTACTAGAGTGTGATTTTTATTTATGCTAACTTTTTCGATACAAATTGTAAGCAAAATGTGAGATACACGTTTGGGTTTGGGGTTTGCTTGCTTTCCTTCCTTTAGGATTTAGGAGGATCTCTCTCTCTCTCTCCTGCCTTAATGCTGATTGTAAAACGGAAGGAGGGAAAAGCTGGTAAGGATTTTATCAGGAGGGGTCGAGAGGAGGGTGCATTATCTTTTTCATTTATGCAGGACATTTTGGATTAATTTGTTGGTTCATTTCGCGTTCGCGCTTATTTTTTTTTTAATTAACATAAGCGCTTGTTGCACTTGCATCTCTCGCTTACTTCATTATTATGTTATGTTTAACCTTTATTCTTTCATGTTTTTGTTTTGCTTATTTTAACGCGCCGCACTTACTATCTTCGTTTATCTCTTCGACACTAGTCTGAAAGCATGGTTTTAGTGTTTTGTTTGTTTGTTTTGGTAGTAAAGTTTTTCTTTTGTTTACTAAAAGGATCTCTGCTCCGACCTGTTGTGTGAGTGAGAGTGTACGAGTGAGTGAATGGGACTTTTGTATGTACTGTGTGCAATAGCATTCACTGTTTACTGAGTGAGTGATGTAGTTTGTTTTGACTTTACTTCAACGTTTACCTTTAAATGTTTATTTCGCCAAATAGTGCCTAATAAAAACAGGGGGATTTCTTTTTGTGCCATTACGGCAACTCTGTGTTGAGTTAGAGTGAGACAAATCGGGAGCACGGTTATTACTGTTACTACTGTACTTGTTTTGTTATGCATTTCAAAACTCATGTTTGGGAAGTCAATTGAAGCGAAAGATAAACAAAAGCAAATGTTTTTTTATTTAAGAAATTAAAATAAAAAAGAAAACCAGAGCGTAGAAAACACTACCATAATGTTTCAAAATGAAATAAGAAGCGGAAAACAAAAACAAGAAAAAAAGGAAAAAACGCTTAAAACTACCATAATAACACATTTCATAACAGTCTGTACAAGATGTAAAGCATAATCTAACAAATCGCTTCAGGACAAGAACGTGGGATTGGAACAGAATAAACACTATCAAATTTTCACACAAACGCACGCCTGTTACACGATTCTGTTTCCTTTTTTGTTTCGCTACAAACGAACCTCGGTCGCTTTTGCCAGCATTTGAGTTTTCACAAGACTTTCCTTCACTGGTTTAGTACGGTCTTATCTTGTAATTCACTTGTTGTTTCCTCTCCGAACTTAACAAGCGAAAGGGATGTTGTGAGTTTTTTTAATCTCTTTCTAACCGTTTCCTTTTCCATCTTTCGAAGTTTGTTGTTCATTTTGTCTACTGTTTTTTTTTCGTGTGCCTTTTGCCTCTTTGATTAATATCAATGGTTTTTTCTTACTTTGTTATCTTCCTCTGTTATCGCCTGTTCCTTTCCAACAGTTTCTTTTGTCTCTGCTCTTTTGTCTACTTATTCGACAGTTTTATTTTCTCTCTGTGTTTTCTTTTCCTATCACTTACTAACATGTTCTGTTTTTTTCTTTTTACTATCCAAACATTCTAGTGCCGATTTTTAGTCTGAACGCAATCCACCTATTCTAAATCATTCATACAACGCACGCAACACTACACGCAATTCATAGTTAATTGAGATTTTTCTTCACCAATTATTTGTGTGTAACGTTCAACTTGTTTTTTTCTATCGTGTCCTTACTGGGAAGTGAAACTTAGCACATGGGGTTAAACGTTGGAGATTGTTGTATATGTGGTTTTTTGCTACTTGGAAACACGTTTGGTGGTGGTTATCAAAGATATTATCCAAAAGAGTTAGGACATTTGGGGCGTAAAGTTGAAAAGGGTGAGTTTCTTTAAAAAGTTTGTCCCAAAATGCTTTCCCATTTCTTCTTCCTATGTCGCCACCTGTGCAGAAAAAAAGTCCCTCTACGGTTGTGTTTTAGTAGGAGGAGGTTTCAGTTGTGGTTGTTAAAATGTGTATATTAGTAGCTCTCTAGTTGCACCTGTCTTATTGTGTGTGTGTGTCCGCGTATGTGGTTTGGCAAAGCACAGTCTACCTTCTACAGACCTTACCTGTGCTGTTTCCTGTTGTAGCTTCTGGAACATAGTGTTTTACTTTGCTGAGAAAAAAAAGCTCTCTTTACACCATTCCAGTCAAGTCGTGCGGGGCACGGTGTAAAAGACGGCCAAAAACTACCTTACCGCCCTTTATACTACGCCTGCCGGCTACGTCACGAGACTGTGCTGTTAGGATGAACCAATGCGTCGATGTTGCTGGATGCTGTTCCAAATGCCCTGGAAGTGTTTGGGCGACGCCGAAACCTTTACTGCTTCTCGAGCGAATAGTGGCGGGACTTTTTCCAGAAGCTCTTGAAGAAACCTTTCTTCTTCTGCGTCGTCGGGGTCGTGTGCTGGGACGAGTGCTGCGGGAAACTTCGCGAATCGGTCACTGTTGGAGACAAAATCGGGGAAAAACGCAAATGTGTTGAGAAATGTTTGAGAAATTGAATATTTTATGGGCTTTTTTAATAAATTCGATTAATGCAACATTTATCAGATGCCAAAGGAGAAAAAATAGCTTTGGTAGAAAAATTACGGTTTAATGTTTCTACAACATCTGAGATAAGCCGATTTAGGAGCCTTTTCAGTCTTCACAACTTCCATTCCGAGTTTTTAACACTTCATGTTATCCTTAGAAGCAAAGTTTCGGCAAAATTCGCATCAATGGTTGTTTTTTTTTCCCTTAACGATTTTCATATTTGATATTTTTATTTTTATTTTTTTGAAACTTTGGTCTTCAGGCAAAAATTTGACTCTAAAATTATTTAAAATTTTA
The DNA here is from genome assembly GCA_000349105.1 of Anopheles epiroticus. NCBI lineage: Eukaryota > Metazoa > Arthropoda > Insecta > Diptera > Culicidae > Anopheles > Anopheles epiroticus. Next base: position 10,613 of record KB671573.1, on the reverse strand, counting down.
TATTTATAGCACAAAACGAATACCAAATAGAGTAGAGCGTCGATTATCTGGGGTGGTTAACGAATACATGCCGGATAATCGATTTTCACGGATAATCGGCCTGAGATAAATATAAAAGCGATATTATAGCGATAAAATTATTATAAATTCGGTTACATATTTTTCGATTTGATAGGGGTTATAAATCACTTCTTTAACACTGAATATAAAAAAAATATCGATTTATTTGTCTTAACGCTAAGGAGTGGTTTTTGTCTTAACCTGATTCAACCATATGGTAATGGGCATTTTTCTTCTGGAGTTGTTAAATTGTTGAGTCACGGAGAATCCGCCCTAGTCCGCCACGGAGAAGCCCGGTTAAATAGCCCCCGGATAGTCGACGTACGACGGACGTACTGTTGACGAAATCTGTGAAAATCTGCTATGACTATTATGTCTCGTTCATTGACTAATTATGCTGCAATTAATTCATTTCCAAATTCATTCAAAAGCACATTTTTGCCCTTGTTTAAAGCTTCTCATTTAGAAAAAATGATACAAAGCAATAGCAATGTCTGTGTATGGTGCGCAGCCTTCAGAAGTGGCAAGATATCCATCTACTTGGCACATACCTACTGCTGCTCCAGTAAATGAGACGTGCCTTCGCCAGCATCCTATTGAACAAACGCTTCGTTGGAAAATAAAAGAAACACAAGGCTAGAATCTCCATCTGCCCAACAGCAACGCGCGTTCTTTCACGTTCTGGCGCCACGCAAAATACCGAAGATGATTCCCCGTGGAGGCCACCGTGCGCCGCCCCGCCAACGGTACGGCACGTTCTTTGCCCGGGCCAGCGTAGAGCAAATTGAAGTGGGCAAAAACGTGGCCCGATTATTGGTTACAATGTTGCGCCCGTACGCAAAAAAGGCCTTACCGCGTGTGTTCACCCGGTGGGGTTAAGAAGCAGGAGGAGGATATATTCTTCCTGTTTTCGCTGTTGTCAGCCACTGCCGGCTCGGTCCCGAATGTGTAATCACATTTAAAGACGATCGAAGTGAACGCAAAGTGGACGTTAATTATTTCCCTGGCACGTGCTGCTGCTGCTACTGCTGCTAGCCAGTGAGGAAACATTGTCGAGAGAGCATTGGGATGGGTTATGCTGCACGCATTGTGTGAATGTTATTTATTTAATGGTTGATGTTGGTACTGAGTCTCGTGAATGTGTTTGAATGAGATTAAGTTGTGTTTGAGCGGATCTGGTACCGCCTTGAAACATAACTAAGTGGATCAAATGCCAGAGGTATGATAAAAAATCTTAATAATTCGACAGTACTTGCCACGAAATAAAAATCACTAAATTTCTAAATTATATATTTTTTACTTTACTTTTTGACAGTGTGCGCAAATAAAAGGCTCGAAAGCTCCTATATTAGAGAGGGCGGATCAACTTTGAAAATAATCTCATAGTTTCGCGTTTGTTTTGAACAGCTGTCACACATTAAATTATTTTTTATTTCAACATCTTTTATATTACCACTTAAACTATCTAAAACTTATCTAAAGCTGTCAAGCTAATCTTAAAATCACTGTGGTCAAGAAGATTTTAGAAGGCTACATTTAACTGCTTATAAATAATACAATAGCTTGTTAATAATGATAATAATATAATTTCGTTGAAATGCTTCAACGTGACAAAATCCAACAAAAGTCCAAATATCGTTCTTTGCGAACTCATATAAATGTGTTCACATTAAGCGAATACAATGAAATGAATAAAAAAGTCCTTAAAATCTTTCGACTGGAAGATAATTTTTTTGAGATGGATGGAAAATCAAATCAAAGTATTTTCTGTATTTAAGTAATGAAAAAAAAATAGCTTCAATTTAAACTTTAAGTTTTTCATCCTTTCTGACATACTGGTTTATATTTTCCATTATATAATGCTTTCAACGACATATTTGCATTCAAATTAAAATGGTTCACATTCACATTCTTCAAATCATTGCACGGTTAAATACACAAAGCAATAAGACAATTGTACGTAAAAAAATATTAAAAAAAGAAATGTTTTAAAAATGTACATTCGTTGACGCAAACATTTGTGAGGACTTTAAAAATTGATTCCTTCGGTACAAAAATTCACAATTTAATTAAACATCGATCGAATTTTATGCTTCCTTTATCTTTGAGGTTCGACAAAATCAAGATGCACAGTTTGCACAGTTTCTCTTACAACAAACACCTGTCATATTTGACCTTCTTCTGATAACAAGAAAAATCCACCTAATCTCCGTCACCTTACAAGCGTTTCACCATAAATCATCGATAATGCTTGCTGCGCTTACTCACTTGGAAGCATTTCAGCACCGTGCACCTACGCTGCGAGGTGGTGTGGAGCACCAATTTCCGTCGTGAGTTGATTTCCTTTCCCTGGGCTGGACACACGCCGCAATATTGAGGCACGCTTTTTCTTCTTTCACATCAAAAACGGAAAGGAGTCAGTGGCACCATCAATCATCGAAAAGCAGATGCCCTACTAGGCTGAGAGGGCCGACAGGAATGGAAAAGGACGAAGCTAAAGTGGGTGAAGTTGTACACGCTTAGCAGTAATGTTACTTTGTACGGCCGCGACATAGAACGTCCTCCGGAAACCTACATTTCGTTCACTTTCCGTTTGATATCGAGCGTAACGCATCGATTCCGGACCGTGCCGTAGGTATCGCTGCAGCCATTTGCCGCACTTGAAGGACTCAGGTTTTGCCGTTTCGACTGCTGTTGCAAATTGTTCGGCATTCAAAACACGTGGTTACGGTTCCGGTTCGTTGGGCACCGCTGGCTGCTGCTAGTGGCAGGGGTAGGTACAACGACGCGCCCTCTGGGAAATTCACAACTCTGCAGTGCTCTGCGTGTGCTTGGGTGGTTTTCTTTCCGGTGGCCTATCGCTACAGCATCCCTTTTCGGATGTTCTCCACCGTCAGCGTCGAAAGTGAGCATGCGTGATGGGTAGGATGGATCCGAAAAACCGGCTCACTGTCGAGAAGGAGGAAAATTCCTTTTTCCTTCCCAAAAAACCGACCGGGAAGGAAACTTAGAAGCACGTCGGATGGGGTTTGGAATGTTAGAATTCGACACTAGAAAATCAATTCATGCGCTTGAAGCTAATCGATTGTAAATGAATAATATTAGTGTTAAAAGGGACGTACGCAAGAAGCAGTCGGAGTAGTTCTGAAATCCGATTATCTAACGGATTTGTAAAGGACGACGAAAGCACATTGCTTTTCATGTAATACACTACAAAAAAAAGGAATGCTCTATTCGGTCCTGGTCTAATCGATTACGGAAGGTAAAGGGCGAAAGGCAACCAATGATTGATTGCTGCTTTGGCTGCTCTTTTGGGGTTATTTGTTATGCAGCAGAAAATGCAGTAAAAAGTTAAACTTACTTCATCGTAGTCATTCTATTCTTGGTGCTTGCGGGATTCATTTATAAATGTACAATGGGATTTAGGAAAAACATTCTTGTTGGAAACGAAAAATCGTTTCAGGCAATAAATATGCAAGCAAATACCTTCAATATGCCTATTCAAGACATGGAAACGATTTCGGCCGATTTGTTTAGGCGTAAAAGATATCTCTATTTATTCTACATATTTGATGCACTATCAAAACCTCTTGAAACATGATTATCAATTATTAATTGTATAGGGAAATCTGACTGTAATGGACTCGAATAGGTAGACTTTACTCCAGAAATGAGTGGGAAAATGAAATCCACTAAGTGTGGTCCCGTTCAAATCTTATCCGGATCGCTTTCTTCTGTGGTTGGGACTTACTATCTAACTACGTGGTATGATGATAAGATTGGTAGTAGAAAACAAATGTTTGAAATGTCCATAGAATCGTCAAAATAATTATACCATTTGATAGCATAGCTAAAATAAAATTTAAATCAATTAGAACCGAGATGGTTTTTACTAAATGCTAGTGTCAAGCATCTTTTCTACATGTTTGAAAATGTTTCATTACGACTTTCTGAAGATCAAAATATATTTCCTTATCCTTACATTTTATCCCGAATAAATGTTTGTTCTTCTTTCCTTTTTATTTGTTGAAAGGCAAGATTTGTCTAATGTTAATGAATGCCTCTAAAGGACTTGATTTTCTTTGATTTGTTATAACCATAGTAGGGTAGTTTACCATAGTAGGGTAGTTTTTTCCCACACTTGGGAAATACAGATTAGATGTTAATTTGTATAGTATTAAATACAAACTAAGACAGACTTATTGTCGATAAGAAGGATTTATTAAACGATAAGAACAAACAAATGGCGCTATATGACAGGAATGTGTGGTGCTTTTCTGTGAAATCCCGTAAAACATGGTCCAAAAGCTAGGATCGACGATGCGTACTCGCATGTATAATCTTGGCCTACTATGGCGTCATCCATTGGCATTAAGTAGAAGCTTGCCGTCTGAATAATTTATCTGTGAAGATGAGTTTTGGATCCATGAGCCTATAATCGTGTGATCTCCGCGCGTAATCTTATTGTCAGGTTAAAATCAGAGGCAGAGATAAGCAAAAATTAACTAGATCTGACAGTATTTACTTTTTTTTGAGTGATGAGTGTGATTTAAAGACTCATAAATGATCAAACAATGTGTTGCTGAGAACTGCACCAGCTTCCTTCTCGTTGCATTCATGTTTCGAGAAACCATAAACCGTATATTTTTTTGTCATCTAAATTACGCAGACGGCAAGCTTTTGCTTACTGCCAATAGATGGTACCAGCTTAGATCAAGATTATACATCATAAAACACGTCGTCGATCCTCGCTTAAACGTCTAAGGACATACACATCAGGTTAGTTGCATGGTTTGTAAAGGGGTTAGGGGACATTCTTCTATTTAAAGGTTTGTTGGAGGACCTTAAAATTGCGGTTGTAATTTGTAGTATACGTGAGCTCCTAGAGCAGGTCCTACCTTGACCAGAACATATGATTACTGATTCAGAAGACTGATTTGCTGTAAGCAAGTCTTGAAACCTATAAATTCTTTGATTGAATCAATCCTTGGATTGATACAAGGATTGAGAACTCTGCCATTTTGTTTAGTTTTACCAGTTCGTGATTCGGAAATACATTCAACCGAATATTTTTATATTTTTATTTAATATTTATTTTAAAAGAAATTATCATGAAGTGAACTTAAACCGGTTTTCATATTCTGCCAATTGAACTCTGCTCATTGCCAACTGGGTCAAACAGAATTTATTTTGAGCGTACTTTGATTCGTTTTGGCCCTTCGAACCGGATTCGCATTTCCCACACAATCGACCTTTCAATGCAGTGAAGCGAGCGAAAGTACTCGTGCGGCGCGTGACACTTTCCTATTTCTTTATTTATTCGGTAGTAACGGCAAGGCCGTATTGCTTACTTTCGTTCATAATTAATTACCGAAAATTTCTATCGATTTCATTAATTATAGATTTGTGAATTTTTCATTCCTCACAGCAGCTTGCTAACCCCGACACGATTCCAAAGCTTACAATTTGCTCACCAAAAATGTTAGATGCACCAACCCCCGGAGCCACATGTACCACATTTTCACCTTTGCAGTGCGATCACGCTGGTGCACCGTAGCCTGTACGCGCACGCCAGCGCTCATTAATATTACAGCATCAATTCCGATACGGAAATCGTATAATTCACGCTCTATTGCGTCTGCCGGACTGTTGGCCAGACTTGCTGTGCGCGCTGGTGCATGCAAACAGGATCACAAGGTCGGTGCACCTTGGCGTCGTCGATCTGAAGCTGAAGCTTTCCCTTAAATCCGCTTGTCGATAAGTAATTAGCAAAACTAAAATTAAATAGGAAAGAGAAGGCTTCCGCTGTGCAGCACACCGTCAGTGCCGTCCGTTAGTACACAGCTGACCGGGCACAATTCCCTTTCCCCCCACGGGGCGAACTAACAGTGTAGAATAAATAAATATTTCGAACCGAAATAGTGGGCCACCACTCCGGTATCAGGAATGGTGGGGGGAAAAAGCCATAAATCGTTCAGCGTAATTGAGCGCCCGGCCCCGGTTGGTTCGTGATCGCGGTTGTGGCTAAAGACCTAGCTTTTTTCACGTTTGGGCGTTTTTTTCCCCTATGCTATCTTTTTTCGGAAGATGCTATGAACCTTCCTCACCTATTCTCTCACGGAAGAAGAACGCACTGGAGGAACCGATACCACGATAGCCGTTGATGATGATGATGATACTCGTCGGTTGTTAACGCCTGTGGAGTACAGTCTCTCCGCACCGGGGCAGTGTTCGATTCAATGAACTTATCGCGTAAAGCTCCGTGTGGTGGACGGATTCGTGAGAAGGACGGTGGGAAATGAGGAGGGGAATTGCTCTCCCTTTGCCTTTTCCACCGCCGTATCGCATTGAACCGGAAAAGAAAAGTAATTAAACTTGAAATCCTTCCCGTCTTTCCCGCCCCGCCCTGCATAGGTGTGGATTTTTGTGTGGTGTACTGCAGTGTTAAAAATCTTCCAAAACTCCAGTTGGTTGTTGATTCGGTTTGGGGTGTCTGGGAGGAGAGGAAGAACACGCACCGGTCATTTGTGATCGGTGTTCTGGTTGCTTCGCCGTTTTGTTGTTTTTAAGATTGCGATTGAATTTTTTTTTCGGAGAAGGGGTTGGGAGGTGTCTATTTCACTCTCACACTCACATAAGCCGGTTTGAGTGTAACTGTTAAGTCGAAAAAGGGGGTGGGGGGTTTAATGATGAGCAATAAAATGCATGAATGCATTTGTTGCGTTCCCGTTTTCCTGAAGAAGAATGAACATCTTAATTTGTTCAATAGAGTGACGATACTTCCTTGTTGGGAAATTATTGAATAAGACGTTTAAGATTGTGTGTTTATTGCTCTTACTCTATCATGATGTTACTTTTGCACTTAAAATAATTTATATTAAACTTTTATGTGACTTAATTTTCAATTTCTAACATCTATTAGATAAGTGTTCAATGTTTCGCTTTTCTGAATATAATTTTTCAAATGTTCAATATGATTTTTCGGCACGTCGACTGGCTTATTCAAGTAGTAGACATAATTAAGTAAACAAGTGCTTTTATACCAAATTGAATGATGAAGGAAATGATAACAGATATAATTTATTCGATGAGCGAAACAGCAACAATTAAATTGTACAATACAAGACGACTAAATGGGAAAGTTATGTACAAATCAGTGTTACAAACACGTTTCATTGAATTGTTATTCCAATAAATCTTTATATTCGAGTGTTGAAACACAAACCATTTATTTTGTAGTTTCTTTTTAAAGTTAACATTTGTTTATAATTAGAATTAAACATCGTTTATTTGAAAATGAATTATTCATACTGACTTAACCCGTCAATGGGATAAAAAATCATATTACGAAATTACTGTTGAAAATCTTAGTACGAAAAATCATATTGAGTGTTTCACATACTAGACAGAAATCAAATTAAATCACGAAAGCCAAAAATTATGTTATACACAACTCAATGTTTCTTGGTAAAGGATGTATTAGGATAAACCGTTCTATGTATAAAAAAATTGCAGATTTTAGTACAGAAAACAAAATAAACATTGCGAAAACACCTTTTTAATAAAAAAAAAGTCGTCACGTAACTCAATAAGTAAAAGCATAAATACTAACTTCAAAAGGAATGCCACTTCTTGTCTTCCTAAGCCACAGCACACATAATATCAGCCTCTCCAGCCAGTAACACAAACAAGATACAACCAAAGACATGATAACAGAAACACAAATATGCCTGCAGGTGTTTCAAGCTCAAAGAAATCTTCCATTGCTTACGTTCGAAACCATCGCCATCTTCAACATCGTCAGCGGGAATAGCAAAATATTGTCTCGCCTTCATACAGGCACAATAAAGCAAAATTGAAAAATATTTCCATCTACTTCACTTCTCGTTTTATCGATTTACCTAGCCCTACCACGCAAATTCCTTCCCAGTCAGTGGGGAGGAAAACTGGTAGAAAAAGTCTCAATTGGCATTTGTACAATTTTCCCAAAAATGAAATGACTCCATCGACTTGCTGTGGATCCGTTGCTGCTGCAGGAGTGAGAGGATAAAACAAAACGCTTTGCTTTCTTGGTGAAAATTGTTCACCACTTCCGATCGATGGTTTAGGCACGCGACCGGGAGGAGTGCTTATGGAAAACTCGTGTACGGTATGCGTCGGAAAAGCGAAATTGTGTTGTGCTTCGAGGCCGACAAAAGCATCCTTACACAGCATCCTTACACTGCGAGAGGAATAGAACTGTTCTCCACCATTTGGGACGGCTTTTGCTGGACTCTTGCTAGGACATTAATAAGTATGCTGAGGCCGGAAGAAATTATTGCAGTGGACGGTGGAGGGCATTGGAAAGTGTACGTTTCCGCCGGTATGAATATTAACATTTCTGAGTGAAACGGTCGACCCTAATTATGGGGTTGACGTGTCATTCACGAGAATGAATCACAAAGATGGAAAAAACTGCGTCAAGAGGAGATGATTGATAATTGTTTGCATTTTACTAGCAAAACAAATTAGCAGAAAATGGTTTGTCCCGCAGCTTCATTGAGTCGCGAATATCGTGATGACAAATATTGATTTAGGTTTTAAAAATAATAATTAAAAATAATTAAAAAGGAAGCCGTTGAAAGAATTTCAAAATGCACTTCGTTTGTCCCTGGCGACCTCTCTAATTTCGTGAGATGCACCGCGCTCTGCATTACTTTTTAGCTCACTTTAATTTATTTTCATTCTACGCGAAATGTATGCCGTGTGCCATTCTTTGTTGCTGGCCGCGTGTTTGCCAAAGTAGTACGATCTGTGCCATCCAGACGCGACGCCCACGGTGACGAGTAATGCCCGTTCGCGGTCGACCCTTCCCTTTTTAGCACCCCAGCGCCCAGCGGCAACCTCAATTCCAGAGCGTGAACGTTATTTATAGCTGCGCCAGTGGAACTGAAATCGAAATCATCTGCGCCCACGAAAAAGGCCGCCCGTTGGGGGGATGTAAGGATGATGATGAAGATACAGAGAGAAAGAGGGGGAGGGAGAGAGAGAGAGAGAGAGAGCACACACACTCGTTCCCTTTTTTCGTTGGAGAAAAGTGCATTGGAAATGCTTCACACGCGTTTTTTGTTAATGGCACTGCTGCTGCTGCTGCTGCTGCTGCTGAAGAATGATTTTTGAACGGGTTGTGTGAAGAAACAGTTGTAAAACACAGTTATGGGAACGGTAACGGGTCGGTTCGGAAGGGCTCTCTATATTTTGGGCTTTTATCTGGAACTGTTTAGAAGTTTCGCTTGGGATTAAGGGTCTCGTTCGATTTTGTGGTAAAGTGATTTGAAAAAAAAGTTGGGTGATTAAAAGCCTTTTATGACTTGAAGTTGAACAAAATCATTTCAATGCTTTAGAACACATTTTATGCGCTGTTCCATAGGGCAATTATGTTATAAGTTCAACTGTTTAAATTTACCTTTAAAATTTGCACCTAGATTATCAAATTTTAACAGTGCTTAATTATTTTTAAACCTAAAGGCACCAATTTCTCTCCTTGCCATTGATGCATGATTCATCATATCATGATTGGTTTTCATTTAGTAAAGGAGCTAAAGAAATTAAATTGATTTTCCTGGACTTAATTTTATTTACAACTATTCCTTTTTTTACAGATGGTTGATGAAGTTCAAAAATTAATTCAAAATGTTTAGGATTTTTGAGAACTAGATAAACAATGATCAATTATTTGTTGTCTTTGTTAAAATATCTTCTAAACATAAAACAGTTTTTCTCAATCATGATGAACATTTTATTTCAAATAAAATTAGTTAAAGTCACCATCAGCAAAATCTTCCAATCAAGTACAATTCGAATTGTCATCAATTCCTAAAATACTAACGCAAATTCATAAAATTCATTGTTAACTGTACGTTGCCGTATGCTCATCTTTTTCATTAGCCAAATTTTCGCTACAAACCGACACAGCAGGAAACATGTTCAACACATGGAAGCAATGGGTTGCCAAACCACACAGACACGCTTTTCGCTTCATTCCTCCAACTCTCCCACAAATCAAAGCATTTTAAGCTCATTAAGACCGTAAAGCCACATATGCAAAACGTGGTGAGCGTGCAAAAATAAACCCGATCGGATGTGTGCAATAGAGAGGCGAACGCAACTGAGAAACACACATGCATCGGCCGTGGAATGGCATGTGATTAAGAACGCAAACAGAATAACAGTTTCCCGTGGCGTAGGATAAAACTGCCAAATGCAAGATGCAGAATGGCTCTCCGCGCTGTTGGCCGGTGGTGGAAAATGCGAAGTGCGAAAAATTGACAACCACCGGGATAAGCCCGGTGACGACACAAAACCCCTCCCCAGCAAAGCCCCGAAGGAAGTAACAGGAGGAAGTGGTGGAAGTTCTACTCCTCGTCGATGGCGTCAGCGCTTTCTGCGCAGCAGCATCATCGTACAAGTTCCGTGATGGGCAGGAAAAGAGGAGCACATGGAAACGGCACTGCTCTCACACAGCGCCGTCTTTTCTGCTTCTGTTGGCGCTGCTGCCGGGCGGGCGTGTGTGT
>KB671572.1:116464-167820 GCA_000349105.1 Anopheles epiroticus | reverse complement strand
TAAATTATATGTTTTGGTCATCAAATAATGCAATAAAGCACAAACATGTATAAATATATGAAAAAAACAAAAAATAAATCATCAAAATATTGCAGTCAAATCGCAAGAGCAGTGACTGCACGTTGCGAATCGCATTGCGATGAAATCGCATGCGACGGAGCAGTGACTCCACCCTTACGCGGAAATTTGAGTTCGAGTAATCCGCGTAACTCAGGAGTTTACTGTATCTCCAAACCCACGTAACTCAAAAATCGTGCAACTCGGGAAACTACTGTACAGTAGATTCCCGAGTTACGCGGATAATGCGTTCTACAGGAAACCGCGTAACTCGAATATTCGTGTAAGTCGAATCTTACCAAAATCAGCGGCAATACTGTCAAAATCGTGTAATTTGTGTTTTTAAAATATATTTTCAGCTCATTCTGTTTTAGCTTATGGATTTGTACAGATTCTCAATGTAATTAACTATTTTCATTATTTCAAAACATTGCCAAAAATTTATATTATTTTCCATTTGACAATTTATGTGTCAAATCAGTACAATTTCCCCATGAAGCTGTCAAATTTTCAAAACCGTATATCTCCGAATCTGCGTATCTCGAGAACCGTGTAACTCGGGAATCTACTGTATCTCAAAATCCGCGTATTGCGAGGACCGCGTATCTCGGGTGCAACCTGTACTCACACTTTGCAAATCTGGAAGCTTTTATCTACTCTTCGTGTTTACCTAATGTTTGGTAATAATTTCCATAATTTCCAGCGTTTGCATGTGCGGTTATTTAACCTTTTCAAATTTTCATCCTTGTGGGTGACACAACAACTTTTGTCAAGCTCAAAACATTAATGGGTTTTGTCTTTTACTGTGGCTTTAAGTGCACCCATAGCACGATAGTCCTTCTTCCTTATGGGATTCGGAACGATGTTGGTCCTTATAACATGCCGTTACCACTCCACCACTGAATAGGCCCACAATCTACGCTAGCAAAATAGTTTTTATTTCAACTGTCTAGAAATTATAACGTTTCTAAGCTTTTTTGAGTACTAGGTATCGCTTTAACTACGATAAAACTTAGTGTGTGAAGGGTTGGGTATTGACATTCTAATTTTAAAATAGTTTAAAGGTTCACTTCATTTCATATTCTTATATAAATACGGTTTAATAGATCATCTGCTAAAAATAGATACACTGCCAAAAACTGGTACAATTATCCTGTTTTAATTACATACGCTTTATTTCATTAAAGGTTGAACTGCGTTGGAGCAGTTGACGCGTAGATTGAAAGAATCGCCTCTGGCGAATATTTGAAAGTAATTAAGTGGCTACTCTAGAATCTGTCGTATACGACACATGGCAAGAACAAACCTGTAATGCTATCTGAAATGAGTTTTCTTTTCAGGTGTTCAAAATTCAAAACAATACAACTTGAAATGCAAGCCAAGGGCACAACCCACACACGTGTCACAGACGGGTTTGAAAGAAATCAAAAAATATTTTTTGAGGATTTTTCAAATTTTGTTGATGTTTAGCAACAGTGTTGAACTATTGATCAGCATATATTTTAAATTAAAATAATTATTTATTTTGTTCCAATTCGTTTCTGCGTCTGATTATGTAAAATTGACAGCTATGAAACAAAAAACTAGCCCTCAGCATAAAGAAATCTGTATAGTTCTGTTCTATCCCATACATAAGATTAAAGAGCAATAAAAGAAAAGTTTTTTCTTACTTTTTTCTTCATGCCATCTCACCTAGCACATAAAGCACAAGAACAACACATGCGCAAATTTGCTTATGATTTTTTTTATTTTTCATTAGCGCCTCCACAAACACCTCTTATTAGATTACAAAACTAACATCAGTAAACCGTTAATGCTTGTTCGTGTGAGCATATCACTGCTCCGGTTTTCTCGCCTGAAATGTATTACAATAATTGGAGATAAATGAATGATTTCCGTTTCATTTGTATACAACAGAAGCGTGTGCTTAAACGAGAATTAAATAGCAACGATGAACACCAGCAATGAAAAGCGAACCGCGACTTGTTCAAGCTCCTGTAATTGAAGACAATGAAAGTGTTCAAACCCACTATTCCATGGATTGGTTAGTTGATAAAGGAACATATTTCAATACAATCGAATGGGGGGGTATTTTCATACACTACGAATTAGCTACTAGCCTGGTCATACTTCAAAAGCGCGCTGGTAGTTACTTATGTTAGCTTCGCTTACCAAGTTAAGGCTTTTGTCTGTATTGATGATCACTAGGTACACACACAGAGCCGAAGATGTCTTATTGTAAACTTTTCTGATTTTGAAAAACTTAGCGAAGAAAATAATTGCAAATTACTGGCATATACACGCAACACGGCTCTGTTTGAGACTCGAAAATCATACATTTTTTACCATTATGTTGCTGTTTCAAATTGTTACGGTTCAAAAGTACAGAGTATAACCACAGTTTAGATAAGCAGCTGTTCGCATGGGGTTATTTTATTTCTACCACTTATTCCTGGACCAGTACAGTGATAGTAATCGCATAATCTATGCTATTGAATCTTAATGCATCTCCTAGCAGAACCCCGTTTCTCTTGAAGCTACGCAAATTAGGCTATAGGGCAATATTTCGAAGATAACATCATATCGAATATATCGTATATTCTTTCTTATCTTCGCAATAAATTAAACCACTAAAACATTCGCTTCCCGTGTTACTAAATGTGAAAACAAATGATAAAAAGAAAATAAGATCCTACTGACGGAAGTACAGCATATAATTATACTAGCATTTCAAGTGTGCTATCAACTGTTACAGAGGGGTCCAGTCAGTTGAACAATGTTAAACGAGATAATAAGTTTATTCCACATCCATAGAATCTTCTGTGGTTTGTTTCGGGGTATCCTGATTATCAGCCCCTGGCGTTTGTGTATCTTGGCCAGCAGCACCAGCAGCAGTTGGACCATTTTGTTGATTTTGATCTGCCGGAGGGGTCGGTGGCTTTGGCTTAGGTCTGTTCAGAACCGAGTTTGTGCACGTCGTAAGTGTTGCAGTTTCATGGCGAATGTCAGCCAGTTTAACTGGTGGATCCTCAGTTTTGCGTACGCCAACCAACTTTGAACGTGCCTCTTCGTACCACTTCTGCGCCTTTTGTGCAGCCTCAGTAATATTGATCATTTCTGTCTCTGTAAGATGTTCGTACTTTGGTTCTTTCGCGCGATACTGTTCGACTGCTTTCAGAGTCTGTTGAATAGCATGCCCAAGATCGGTAAATGCCTGTTCATGACCATTGAACTCTTCACACCGGTTTCGAACCGGGTCTATTTTTGCGCGCATGTTTTCCAGACGTTCTTTATATACACCCTTTTCGCAGGACTCGCCTTCCTCATACAGCCAATTTTCAGTTTCTTCTAGTTCGCGACAAATTGCAGCTGCGTCTTGTGGATCGATGTAGTCATGCAAGGCGCCATCTTCTTGAATTTTTTCACGCACTTCATACACTTGCTCCTCCAGGGCATTGCGAGCATCAATTCTTTCCTTCTCTTGACGATCGTTTGCAATCATTTTCATCTGAAAATTGAAACGTTATTAAGTACATTGACACACAATAACACAATTAAATAGTACTATACAATAAGGCACCATTAACGTAACGCTCATAGGGAGGAGGACGGGGGATTTCCAAAATTGAAATTTTAGCGTTACGTAAATTATGGATGGCCATATGAGCAGATAGAGATATCCAAGTATTATGGATAAACCATATGAGCAGAAAGCGACACTAACCTCTTCTTCAAAATATTTGCATAGTTCTGCGTGAACAAATCCATGAGTTTTTGAATCAATCGTTAATTCAACTTGTTTGGTCGTAACTTTTTTCTTTTTGTCCTGTAAATATACGAATTGGTGAATGCAAAATATTAGTATTTATTTAAACATAATTGAACAGCATGTCGCTAAAATAGATTTTATATTACTTTTTTATACTCAAGATAATGCATTGAAAAACAAAATCGTTCACAAAATGATTCCTCAAAAAATACTAATCAATTCTCTGCTAGGTAGTCAACCTTATCAAGCAATTTTAACCGTGCCCGTTTAAGCCAATTAAACCCACCCATTAAGGGTATTTTTGCCAGTTATTCAAAATATATTACTACAACTAACATTGACAAGCAAAGTTTCATTGAACTATCAAATAAATATTTTGATACATTTAAGATATTTTTATGTTTCCCAATATCAAAGACATTGCATCAAACGATAACGCGCGGATACCACAGTTTTGAAAAAAATATTGACATAATTAGATGTAAAATTTAAAAAAATACTTTCAATCGTTACAGCACATGGCCGATACATTTATAAACCGGAATTTAAAATTTTAAAAACAAAGTGTGTGTTTCTCTAAAGCAATACGGCCTGGCCGTCACTACCGAAATAAAAAATAAATAAAAGTGTGTGTTTCTGCTATGAAACGCAGGATTCGTGTTCTTTAGACAACAAATTAAATATTAACATATTCGGGTAGCACATACCGATGTGAACCATCTGGTGACACGTTGCGTCCAACCCTCTCCACTACTCGAGTCCTTTTTAGGATGCTCATCATCGCTACCCTACAAGAACACGGTAAATTGCCAGGATCAAAGCATAAGGTAGCCGAACATAGGCAAAGAGAGAAAAAGAGAGATAGAATAAGTGAAGAATCAGTTTTTGGCAGAAGTATCTTGTGAGTCTACAGTTAAAATTACACAACCGAAAAGATGGGAAAACATATTAGATCTTAGTGGTACCACGGGAGACACCGTGTACGCTATTTTGATATCGCAACAAACATGTAACAGCTGAAACAGTATCATATTGATCTGTTTATCTTTCCATTAAAGTGATATCATCCTTCACAAAAAAACCAAACGTGGTCAAGTAGACTGTTTCTTTAATACTATGGATATTGAACAAGAAAAAGCACATAATAAACCTTTCCGAAGGCTATTCATTTCATTACAGAAACACACACACACATACACAAAAGAAGCGCAAAATCATAGGCTACATTAAACAATATATATAATAAAACTGACGTATTTACTTACTTCTTGTATATCCATAGGCTCTCCAACTTTTCCAGCTTCATCTCCTTGCGGTGATGATTGGGTTGTATCACCACCCTTCTGTTGATCTCCATTTGCTGCTGTAGGCGATGCCGGATCTTCACTCTCTTTGCGTTCGTACATCGTTGCGCTTGATACCGTAATAATACCATTGCTATTAATGCGAACCTTTACCTTTACTTCTTGCGCTTCGCCATTTGCATCGGGCTTGATTCCCTTCACTGTGTATGTTCCAATAAACGGATCCGGATATGGGACGCTGTTCGCCTCGTAATGCACATTAATTGTCATCGGTTCCTTACGATGAACGGTCAACAATCTACAGAACGGAGCAGCATGATATTGTTCAAACACCTTCATTTCATGAGGACCGTCTGAATCCGTCCAGGAGATCATTACTGGATAGGCCTGTACATCCGTGCAGCTAAACTCACGAACACGAACCGCTGGGGAAAGGATGGCACACTGCAGGGCTGCACCACGAGAAACAGCTTCATCTTGATTGAGTGTAGTGCTGGCTGGCTTGCCAAAAATTTGTTCGATCAAATGCTTAATAGCAGGAATGCGGCTGCTTCCACCAACAATTTCCACCGAATGAATATCTTCTAGCGCAAGCTTAGAATCCGCCAGTAGCTTACGCATCGTTGCTTCGATGCGCTTGAACAAATGGCTCGAAAGTTCCTCCATTTCTGAACGTTGCATTGACGAATGGACATCGATCTCATTCATGAAGCATTCGATGTTTAGCGGAAGCTTTGTGCTGTTAGCTGACATGTTTTTCTTCAGTTTTTCAACCTCGGCCATCAAACGAAGGAAAGCTCTGAAAGTTGAAAGCAGCATTAATAAATACAATCAGTGCGCTCCACGTGTTGAAATTAGCACATACCTCTTTTTAGACGAAGCATCGATCTTATATTTGGTTTGGAACTCCTTGTTGAAATGCGTCGCCAAGACTAAATCGAAATCACGACCACCGACAGAATCAGAACAGCTAGCTAACATCTTGAGAGTACCCTTATGAAAAGCACAGGCAGACACCTGCAATGATGCGTGACCACAATCAACGAAGATAACGTTGCGTGGTTTTTCTTCTGGAACTGGCAAATCCTGCTTATAAAATCCGTAGCTTAAAGCAGTGGCCGTTGTTTCATTCATGAGACGCAACACATTCAAACCAGAGATATTGGCCGCATCAAGAAGGGCTTGACGTTGAGCGTTGGTAAAGTGCGATGGAACAGTGATTACACAGTCGTTGATTTGAGTCTTAAGCTCTTTAAACGCATCCTCCTTCAATTTGGTGAAAAGCATTGCTGTGATTTGCTCCGGGGAAAATGTGTGCTCTTCGTCCAAGTAGTTCACTTTTATGCCGATACCACCATCCGGTAAAGCCTCCGTCTGATATGGTAGAGTGCGAAGCTCTTCTTGCGCACGTGGATCGTTAAATTTACGGCCAAGCAATCCCTTGAAGTTACCAATGGTGTTGTTCATATTTGTAACTTGTTGGTTTTTAGCGGCAACACCAAGTACTCGGTTGCGCCCTGCAAACGCCACGAACGACCTAAAAATAACAACACAAAAGAATGAATTTTAGAATTTTACACAACATCAACTTTAAACATTCTTAAAGACCAAGCAATTTTTACTGCGAGTTTGTGTGAAAAATCGGTTATTGTTGGTGCTATGCGCATTATGCTATGAAATCTAAAAGACATGATCGCCTCATTTATCTTGAAACCCGGCACTTGATGTTTAAAACTTTATTCTAGCTTTTTAGTTTAACTGTCTAACGACTCTAGAGGTTTTAGCACCAAGATATGGTCAACAAAAGAGGCTGTCACGATTAAGTGATAAAACTACAAAAACCGCAACACAAATGCGGTTTAAATAGAAAAATCATAGAACAGTTGTAAAATAGTTAGGCAACTGATACCAACAATTTCCATTATAGCATTTCAACTTTTCCAATTTGTTATATTTGTGTATCTTTATGTTACTCATTGACCAACTATAACGTCTTGTTTAACGCAAATTTTACAAACTGATACGAGATTATTCTGTCTGCTTACCATCTTATATTTATATTGTTATATTCTTATTATATTTGACTCAAGCACTCAAGTACTATAGCTTGTTCACCCCTCGAAACTTAAATATTGCAATATATAAAAAATGTGTAATACAATGTAGATCGTATTATTTCAAATTTTTCCAATTATATTTAAATAAATTTTTTTGTTCCATTTTCATATATTACACCTTTTATTTTGCAAAGTTGGGTTCGAAAAGGCTTCGAAAAACGTTGAAATACATAACACGTCGTTTTTTACAAGAAACAAGCGTAATAACAATGCTTGGTTTTGTGCCAAACCTTCATTTAAAAAAATATGAAAAGACACCAAAATAATAATCAACTTAAATTACTTTGTATAAAGCACTGCTATCGAAAAACTAGCAGAAGTCACATGTTAACTCCAATACTATTGACTCACATGAATTTAAATGTGCATTTGGTACTTTAATGAAAAAAAAATGAAAATTTCATAAGCGTCAGCGATTCCAGTATGCATACGCCGCACCTTTTAAGGACACAAATTGCTGTATAGCAATAACGATACGAATGCACGCTGAATGATTTTCACTGAGTGGGGCCATCATACACCTGTATTCATTATCGAATCTTTTAGTTGTATTATACATTGCTTTGATCTAAGGTTGTAAATTAATTGTTTAGTTATTTCAAGACTCTTAAATAGTACCATTTCCATTCCAAAACCATTACATGTCAACAATGTTAGGAATAGTACTGGTCTTAAATAACTTTAATTTTTTCGTTCCATTCATAAGGTTTAAAGTTATATACTGATTGAAATGTTTTCGTTACAAGCAAGACAGTTTTTTTTTTTCATTAGTAAATGATTGCAAACAAATCATGGTGTAATAAGAAATTTACATGAAAAACACGAAAAAGTAACAAATTTAATACAAAAGCATCCAAGTTTTGAATAAGAAAGGCGTTGAGCAAAGCACATTTCAATGCAAGTAATAGAAACAGATGAAAAAAGACATACGTGCTTTGATATATTAAAAGAATTTAATTTATTATGAATTTGATCAAAATTCAATAAAAAAAACCTGTTGGCGAATAATTTCTTTTCTGTCCGGCAAATCATGTTTACAATTTGTGGATGCAGCTTTAACCCTGTATCCAGATGCTCTAGAAACGACAAGAAATCGATTTTTCTACCAGAACATTCTCGAACGTTTTGAGGTTATGTTGTGTTAGGCGCTTGGAAACCGTCAAACGTTAAAGGAACCAATTTCTGTATGATAGTTTTTCAGAAAAAAAAAATTCCAGCAAATATTCTAGACCTCCCAAAAAATTAAAGACTTAGTTGAACTTTACATAATCTTTCGCAGCGTGCGTGTGAGTGCATATGGTAACTGAAGTCGCACAACTCGCGTGGAGCAACAAGAAGTTTACAGGCGAAGTAAGCTTTCCGCAGCGGAATTATCGTAATTTCATACTTACGGTGTAGCTCGTAAACTGTAGTCATTGGCAATCGTTTCAATTCCTCCAGCTTTGGCCACCGCCACATACGACGATTCGTTTCCAAAGTCAATACCAATCACTGACATTTTGCGGCTTATGCGATTTTCTTATTGGGTAATTTTCCTGGAAGTTACCAGGCGGTTTCCTGTGAGTTAGCCTCAACACTACCACACGACAATTCAATACGGAGAAGGTGCTCTCCAGTAAAAAACGTCAGTATTCTGGTAACTGTTAATTGTAACACGAAAAGCGTTAGCTGATCTCACTTTTCCTCCCGCGATACAAAACTAATCTAACTTGCGATACAGTGGAGAAACTAGTTCGAACACCGTGGGCTCAATCCAACACACTTTGCTCACTTCAATGCGTTAATGGCGAATGGAGAACGCGGCGCACACGATTCTTTTGACATAAGCTGCTTGAATGATGTTCAAGGGACCTTGGATTTCAATGATGCCTTGGCTGTCAAAGACCCAGCAGGACAAAATCGGTGTGTTTGACCAAGGTGTTTGTATTTAGAAGGTGAAGTCGTCCAGAACAAATTGACATTTCTCAACCTGACACAACACTTCTGGGAGCTCTGGTACAGAATTCAGCGAGGGGCTGGCGAGGCTGCTGAAAACTGTATGCGATTTTGACATAACAATTCCAAAGATGTCGCCTGGCGAAAGCGATAAAAATTCACCTGGTAAATACATACACCTTGGTGTTTGACAGAATCATTTTTTCAAATACAGTATGATCTTAAGTTCTGTTGAAATACGGTATTGTCCTGAGTTACGCAGATAATGGATTGGAAGAAAAACTGTGTATCTTGAATTTATGCGTAAGTCTAATTTGACCGATTTGAGCAAAAATACTGCCTGAATCTTGTAGTTTTTTTTTTTTAAGCAATACGGCCTGGCCGTCACTACCGAAATAAAAAAAATCTTGTAGTTTTTTAAGGTTTTCTTATTTTTATACTTTTTATTTCTTTAAGGCGAAGGTACATGGATTGTCTTGTCAAAAAGCTTTTGCCAAGAAGTTGGGGCTAACCGAAAATTTCGCGTCAAAATGTCAAACAACTCGAACTACTACTAAAATATTTATTATAATGTATTCCGTCAAATTCCGGAGTTTGTTGCAGAAGGCCAAGACCGCAAAGCGGTTGTAGCGCCCGATAAGTAAGTAAGTATTCCGTCGAATGCTTTCAAAAAATATTCCCAACATTACTAAACGATCACACCATGTTGTTTGTTTGTTCCCAGTTTTCGCTTGCCAAAACACGAGTACATGAACCAAGAACGTTTTATCGTAAAGATATCAGATTTTTTAATTTTGCTTCGTGTTTTCGGTTTTCACGCTCCATTTAAACACGTGAATGTTTGCTTGCGAATATTTTTCCTCTATTTAAAGAAGTGTCAAAATACATCTGCGAAGCTTTTGAAGGCTACGATACACTAATGTTATTCATTCGTTTATTAAAAACACAATAATCTATGAAATTGGAAAATTCTTTACAAGAGGATGTATCAAAACCTTATAAGATAAATCAATTTCACAGGCATTTAATACGAATTAAAACAAAATTTCTTAGTTGTCATGAAAAGATTGCAAGCTATTAACTTATCAGCGGATATTTATTATAATTTCAAAAACTTGCTGCAAGGTTGCTTGATTTCCCCTATATATGAAAAAGTGGGTTCGATAATTTCGAAATTCGGTTCGGTTCGGTCAATTTCGAAAAGTATATGAACTGTGTAAACGGCCCTATTGGATTCGTACAGAGTTTAAGTTTAGTTTAGTTTGTTTTACAATTTTGCATTTGTTTGTTTTTTTTTCATTCGATTTTTGTATTTTCTATTTCATTTGATTGATTCGTCAAATAAGTACAATTTGCCCATGGTGCATTCAAATTTCCAATACAGTAGATTCCCGAGTTACACGGATCTCGAGTTACGCAGATTCGGAGATACGCAGAAATTTGGAAATTTGACAACTTCTTGGGCAAATTATACTGATTTGACAAATAAATTGTTAAATTATATCTGAATCTCGTTGCGTATCTCCGAAATTCGTTGAACTCAAGTATCGCGGAATTTGGAAATTGACTGTAATTTGAATCAAGGTCTATAAAGAATAACATATGTCGATGCATAGCTGATATGTAGCAAGCCATTCCGACACTTGATTTGACAGTTTCCAGCGCTACATCACCCGAATTTGTTTGATACCTATGGTTATTGCATGGCTTATTATCCGAATTCGGGAGATGCGGCTTTCATATAGCCTAATTCAGTGTCACACGGTAATCCTAGCGATTTTAGCGTGTGTCTACACCAAGGTCTGTTGATACATCAGTACCGTTTGCCTAAAAAAGGACCGTTTTTTATGTAAAAAATAGAAGAAGAAAGAACCCCGGTTGACAATTTGGTAGCCTCTGGTAGGGCCTGTACTCGGGTTTAATTATTGTATCGTATTTGTTAAGTTTTGGAAAATCTTTAAGGTAAATTTGAAGATAACAGAGAAGAAAATAATGATTGAAAGGGTTTACGATTCGAACGAACAACATTAGACCAAAAGCAGGTGACCGAAAAGGCGAGCTTTCAAAGTCATTTTACTACAGAACTACGCAAAGCGTGCTTCAGGCACGCTTGCCCAACTTACATGTCCTTTTGAGTGGGTTATGCAATTTTTCTGTGCTACGCGTTGTCTTGTTACGTTTTGTTATTAATAGAATATTATTAGTACTTTTTATCAATTGCCAGAGCCTCATAAACTTTGCAGATTATATTACATCGTATTAAATTAAAGTACATTACATCAGCTCGGACGTGAACCGATACTATTCCAATCACAGTGGCATAAGTGGTTGTCAAAGTGAGCGTTGTATTAGAGGAGAATATATGTATTTAAAAATAAAATTACTACCATTACAACCAAGCGTTAGCTATTTCGCACACATCCGAGCGGTTTCTTTCTGTTTATACTGATTTTTACAAGGACGCAGTTTATTGTCAGGTACGCTTTAAGTACGCTACTTTTGGGTGAGTATAACAGTTTAAAACGTGTACGTTACACGTGTAATTCGACTGTTACACCTCATTCTATAAATTACGCACCTCACGAGCATCGTACCCCACGGTGGTGCTCTTCGTGCTACGGTGCGCACCGGTGCTGGTTGTACTCTCGGTTAGGTAATGGGTCCTACTTTGTCGCATGCGAATTGCGTGAAGTGATCGTAAGGGTGGTCCCTGCTCTTGCGATGTAATTACACATAACAATAGTTAGTTATTTATTTATTTAATATTCAAAATAATTTAATATTCACCTGATACTTTTAATTATCCTCCTATTTCCTACCAAAATTAGTGTAAAAAACTTTCAGTTCAGTTTTAGGTTCAGGTTCAGACTTAGATTAGTATTCCATCACCCTATTTAATATAATACCTATGTTCCAGATTAAGAATTAATTATGATATTTTTTGTGTCAAAAAATGAATTTCGAGCTCCATATCATGAATTACCCTGTATTGAAAAAAATGTCAAAAAGATTTTGCATCATCCGTTTCGATTGCGCAGTTATTTTATAATTCATCTTGAGTTAATTACGAGAGGCTCTGTGGGCTCCGAGGAAGTTTCGAAAAAATAGTTTTGGTTAAAGGTTAAAAATAACCCACAAGTTTTTGCTGCATTCAAGTTGTATGCAATTGTGTAAATGTACAGCCATCCATCAGCCAGCATTTTACAGGGTTTCACAGTTTTATCGACATGCACTATTGAATAGTTCGATCATATAACTGATTCTTTCAATAAGGTATTGAAATGTTCGAGAGCGAGGCGTTGATAATTTTAATAGAAATTGAGTCGCTTACTGTCGAACAAATTAACTAATTTCTAAAAGATTCAATTATATGCTCGAACTATTCTTTAACTCGATGAAAATGTTCATTATATCGTTCAAACCCCTGCATGAAGAGCAATGGACCTAAACTGATGCTCCCTGGGGCAAACCCTCAATGGTTAAAAAAATCCTCAAACTGAGATGGTCCTACTTTATCTATGATTCTTAAATCTGTAAATTAGCTTTTATAATGTGAACTAGAGATTTATTCGCCTTATATTTACTATATATATCTATATCTATATCTATACCTAGATCGCAGAAAAAAGCCAGAAAAAAGTATATTAAAGCTCTGGTAGGCCTTAACTCTACAAGGGTTGTTGTGCCACTCAAGAAGATAAATAAGTTATAAATATTGAATAATATCAACCGTTATAACTTTGTTCTTTTTTATCATTTCCGTAGTAACAGCCAAGCCGTATGGGCTTTTTTGTTCTTTTTTCATAGACTATTCTTTTTACATTCAACTCTGAAGCTTCCTGCACATCATATTTACATATTTAAAGATGCTTATATGTTTGCAATATTCAGTTTTTTAAATATACAAATAAATACATGCAAAACTACACCTTTGAATCATCCGATTGTTACTATTATTCAAATGCAAAAAATAAAAATCAAAAGAATTTGTCTTGAATTTTTCTTTGGTGTTTGTCATTAGTTGATAGGTACTTTATACCTATCATTTCTTGACTCATAGGCTACCTCCTAGGTACTGCTTGCGACTTCTGGCTCACGAGACTTACAGAAATGGTATTATTTGCGTAGTCACTCGTCAATAAGGTGGAAACCGGGGGTCCGGATGATATTCTGTCATATAAAGACTGGACGCTTTCATCAACGGCCAGCTCTAGCTAATATTGATTGCTTTATTTAAGCAGCTGACCGCAATCCGAATAAAAAAAAACAATCGTCAGACAGTTTTTTATTTATTTTTAATCCCTTTTAAAAGTGAGCTCAATTAGTTTAATAAAATATGATTTACTTTAACACCGGATTTACCTTACCCCATTGTGAGACTGTAAGCTAGCAAAATATCATCCAAAACAAGTTATGCTAATGCAATCGTTCCGTTGAGCTCTCACTGTTCCAGTCCGTACGCTGTGTGCAAATCGAATCAATCGATTATGAGCTTCCACTTTAGTTATAACCAATCTTGTCCCAGTCTCTATGCAAAATATATTACCTCCATTTGATGGTGCAAACAGTATGGTATCAAGTAGGTTAGTACGGCTTTCAGACCACCATTAGGAAGGTATTTGAACAGGAAGTACAACGGTTAGTTGAGCGCGCGTATAGGTAAATGAATAAGGTTATTAAGTGTCCAGTACGCATGCCGATTGGCATGACACTTGACATGCCTGTGATGGTCATATCCATGTATCGTCTATGTAGAACTTTTTTCTTCTTTATTGGAGAATAATAAAAATGAGAAATTTGTAAAAGAAACAAAGGTATTAAATGCTTTGAAAATTGTTGAAAAGTATCATCATTTGACAATTTCACGAATATCGGTAAACTCTAAAGCAATACTGCCTGGCCGTTGCGAAGGAATGGCAAACCCCATGGACTGTAACAGTGAATGCGAATTCCGAACATAGCAGTTACAACAGTTGAAAGAAACGAACACATTGTTTTATCATCTTAAAAATGCCTATAATTTATTCGATCAGTTTGCATCGTTCCAAAACTCTGTCTGGGCAGAATTGATCCCGTGGTTATTGATTAATTATAGGAAAAATGATACCAGCAACATCAATCGCAGTACACTCGTGATCGATGCAAGATCCATCGGAGAAGAATGGATAATTTTTTAGCCTTTTTTTTTCTTTTTTAACGCATATTGCAAGCACCGTCTGGGTTCAGCGTAAATACAACGGCCAAAATAGCCATGACATAACAGTTGATATATTGAGAAAATGTTTATAACATATTACTGTCATTTCAATGGCATTCGAAATTTTGCCATATAAAAGCAGATGCTATTACTCATGTTTTACTGATACCCTTACTATTGTAACACAATCTTTTGTAAAAATGAAGCATAAGTCTACCAACCGTACTTTCATCAAGCGTCAAGTAACCTGAATGTGATTTGAATAACGGTGGGCCTTGGTAGGTGGCATAAAGCATAACCCCCGGATCAGTGTGCCGCTTCGTTCCCTATAACTGTATTTTTGAATGTGCAATAATTTGTCAGCTGATTATTTAGGAATGTATTATTATTACAGCTTAATGGTAAAAATACTCAGATAATTTACAAAGGATAATAAAAGGAAAAACATTCAAAATGTTTTAAAAAAGTACAAGAAAAGATCTATAGACTTTACTACTGCTAGCTGGTCATGTGGTATGGTATGCATGGTTTCTATGGCTTACATCTTATCAATTCTCATGTTACATCTAATCTAATCGCTACAACAAACTCAGAAATCAAAAATTCTAATTTGAAAACCAAACGTGCAATTACAATAGAAGATCTAGGATCTTCTTTTTGACCTATGGTCATGGTTAGGACGTAGCAAGATTTGCAATCCAGTCCTATCGTGTGAAGATCGGCACCATAGTCTTCTCATCACCGGACCACCCGCGAAACAATGTATCTAATAATTACAATAATCATGCCAAGGAGCAGTACGTGATACTTTAATTTATGTTTTCCACGTTCCATTATAGCCCACAGTACAATAATCGTCTATAATCGGTAAATCATTACTACACGTCCCTGGCGCAAATGGCCCCACAAGCGCATGACTGAAAGCAGGGGTGTTAAAACATTTTGATACAGCAACTCAGCCGTTTCTATCGAATAAAAAAAATGTCGAAACACAGGCTGCATTGATGAGATTTAAAAATCACTTACAATTTTAGTTCGTTTGAGTGATTATCTTTTGTTTTATAATGTAATAATATTTATTGATGATCTATTACGATATAGTCACACTTTATTAATTTTTTTTTGTTTCTTCAACGATCATCTGCGATACTTGTCATATTTTCTTAGTAGTCAACTACATTTATGTAGATTTTTTATTTTTCTTCGTAGAAAATTACAGATGGAAACGTATTACAGGTCGAAACGTATTCGAACTTCGGCTTCGAACGTATTACAGGTGGGTCGATGTTTTCCACGGGTTACAGTTTGGAGATCCCTGATTTATGGTAACGAATAGTCAAGAATGACGGTGTATCATCGTTATGGTGCTATTGAAATTATTTGCATTCTATATATTTTGCAGTACTATGGGCAGAGTCCCAAGCACCGAAGAGTCCTTTTGACAGCAAATGAATGTGAAGGTGAGCAATATGATGGCATGCGCACACTAATTGATTTCTATTATATTTTAATTTTGATATCATACCATCATTCAATGTCCGTTATTGAAAGATATGTTTTGGAAGGTAATTATGTAGAAATTATTCCAATGGTTAATGAGAGATCGCTACTGGCAAAAATGTATTACCATATAATAGGCCCTAATTTTATATGAGTTTTTGATGCAAATAAAGCTATGGCGAAGTTTGCAACGCGTGCTTTTGTGGGTCTGCTCGAAGATTTTGGAGATAATTATGCATTGTAAGCTCCTTGATCGTGGACTCTATGAAGTAACGAGAAAACGCCAACACGATTTTTCTCTTGAAAATCTGTCGCAAACAACATCTTTGAGCGTGTTTGAAGGTTTCGCTTGCTGAAAAAAATATATATTCAATTTGAGCGGACTCAAAACAAAAAAGTTGTTTAAAAAAATACAATACAATAAATACAAAAATCAATAAATCAATAAGTAAATAAATAAATAAATAAAAAATTCATGTCTGTCAATAAATAAAAGAATTAATAAAATTAAAAAATTGATAAAATAGAAAAAAAATTAATAAAAACAAAAATATAAAAAAATATAAATATATAAATAAATCAATAAATAAATAAATAGTTAAAAATAAATAAATTAATCAAAACAGAAAAATAAAAAATTACAAAAATAAATAAAAATTGCATAATAAGCAACTAGATCTACTAGCAAATAAATATTTAAATAAGTAAAAAAATAAAGAAATAACTATGTTCATCAATAACTGAAAAATTAAACAAAAATTAGAAAACGAATGTAGCGCCTAATAAATAAGTAATAAAGATAAATGTAGGATTTTAACCATACGGCCTGATCGTTACTACCTTAATCAGGCAGGTTGTTACTTGTTGGAGTTGCACTCAAGTTCTTCTTTTGATAACTTAAAATGGTAGTAAATCTAGAGTTTTGATGATAGTTGTTTGTGCAGTAGTTGATAAATTATTAAATATTCAGAATTTAGATTAACTTAAGTAATTTCGTGCCGAAATTGACGTTTGTTCGATCGAAGTAAACAATTGTTTTAACCAAATGTACAATGTACCGAAAACGGCTTGACATGTGCATAAGCGCTAGACAATTGTGCTTTTTAAATTGCATATTGTTTGAAACACGTGGACAGTTGTTTTGTTGGAGAGGGAAACGAGAAACAACAATTGCTGTCAAGTAAACAAGTAATGTTCTCTATCCTGAGAAGGCATTTCACTTCACAAAATCTGTACCCAGGTATGCCTCTGAGACATGGTAAACTGACGAAATCCTTTTAGCTGCGTTCGAGAGGAAGATGCTCAGGAGGATTATTGGCCCCATACGTGAAGAGGGACAATGGAGGAACCAATAAACGACGAGCTGTATGAACTGTACAAGGTCTTTCCGTTGTGCAGCGAATTCAGCTCGCCCGGATCCGTTGGGCTGGTCATGTTATACGCATGGACCCGGACGACCCAGCCCGTAAAGTCCTTATAGGCCGTCCACATGGACAGAGGTGGGAGGATGGCGTTGAGACGCCCGCCAACAAGGCCAGGATAATGGATTGGCAGACGACGGCGCGAGACCGTGAGTGGTTTCGAAGTTTGTTTCTTTGTTTCACACGGTTTCTCTATATTTAAAGTCTTTGTGTTGTTTGAGTTTGAATCATGAGTCATTTAGTTTAGGATTAACTTAAATACCGAAATTAATAGCATTCGTCTTTTAAGGTGTACTGATTTGATTCAATCATCAACTGTTTCTAGTGACTCCCAGGCCTGTAAGTTTATCCTGATGGTCCCCTTATAGTGTGTTGATTCCCGTTTGACCTGCAAAACTTTAACTGATAATTTTATCTTATTTCAATGTTGTATTTGTCTCAATATAGGTTAAGGGTTGATTGGGTTGATTTCAATGGGGTGGCATTGACATAAAATATGAGTGTCATTAAAAAAGGTTTGGTTGGAAAAGTGAAGGAAGAGTGCAACAAAAGAAATGTTCTTCAGCCTATTATTGTGCACTGGCAATTTATGAATTTCCGTTCAACGGATACGAGTCGCGCGAGGTGTTGGATCGCAGTAGGCCACCAAACTGCATTTGTGTACTCCAACAGTGAACGAATAAGCGAACAGTAGAGTGTCTTCGTAACCCTTGGGTCTCGCATTTCACGGGTCATGTTAATGACCAACTGCAAATAGCTGTGACATGGTTCTGCTGATCCTTAAAAGAAAGCCTTGGGTTGAATAAGATGCAAAAATCTTGACACACTTCCTACGCTTTAGAGCCCGAATGTCCAACGCATAGTTATATTGTGCGGGAGTCCTCAAGCGAATGTAAGAGATCAAAACGCATTTGCTAACGTAAAATAACAGGGCATAACGATCACACCAACGATGCAACTCCGTCAAGATTGCTTGCAGGTGGGAATGATTATCGGGCCCACGAATCAAACGGAAAATCTTTGCACCTTGGACACATCGTTGATAAATAGAAAAAAATAGCAAAAGGCCTATGTTGCTGCCTATGTGGAACTAAATCCAACAGATTAGATGTTGTTGATCTTTTGGGTGCAAATCCATGCTTGCTCAGGCTGATGTAGTTGGATGCCGAGGCCATCAAAGACTCATACACGAACGCCATCAAGGCCGAGGCCATCAAAGACGAGCATCACGGACACTTTGGTGCAAACACTGAGTGAAGTTATGCGGAGATAGTTAAATGCCTCGTTATTGCTACTTGGGTGTTTCCAGCCAAGTGTTTTTGGGGCTGGAAATGTGCCAATGTCTGGGATACCGTTAGGACCGGGTGCACAAGAGGATCCAATCCTCGATATCGAGGCAACAACCAACTCTTCATAAATGACAGGAGACATGGTGAACAGCATATTGGCCGGTGTGTTTGCAAGGGCTTTAACTATAATATACATACAACAGTTGATGAATTCAAAATTTACATAAGCTGATAAACCATGGCTAGTTTTGGGGAAGAATTATTGTTTTTGCTTCACAAAATACTGCATGTTTGAAAATTATCGATCTTTAGCGTCATTTGAAATCTAACACAAATTATTAGAAGCTCTAGGAGTTGCGATATGTGCCTGTGCTACCTTTGCTATCTCTTGCATTATTATGTGTTACACCTTATGCTTAGTCATTGGTAGATAAAATGCACAAAAAATATGATACAGGGTGGCTAGGGCAATTCTAGGCTTACTATGATTGTTGAGCAAACAATAGGAACAATATTGTTTATTTATTATGCATTACAACTTTAACTACAGTGTTATCGTAACCTGAATTATGTTCTGCGAAAACTCTTTTGAAATACTTTTGAATCTTATTCCCATTTTTCTTCATGTGTACACGAAAACAATTTGTCTAGAAGTATGTTAAAGCAAGAGAGAACAAAAACCCAAGGGTTCATCGTCAATCCAACTGACGTTACGCGTGAGATGGGAACAGCTCATATGGGAAAGCATTGAAAAGGACACCAAGTAGGAAATGGACATGGATCGTTGCGGTTCACTTCCTTCGTTCACACGTGTACGTTGTGTGTGTGGGGTCGACGAGCGTTTAGAGTCGGCATTACCGGACTTTACCGGAAGCGCTAGTGTATGGCATTAGGGCATAAATGTTCTATGATGCAAACTTAGCTGAATGTCTATTCTCTCTAGCAACATAATTCTGTGTGCTGCGTGGCTGTAAATCAGCACCATTTATTTACATCATTAGAGCGGTTAAACATCTTCCAAGTGTTTGTTTTAATATTTTATTTTGGGAATGAAGTTTCGTATTTCTCTCGTTTGTCAACACTCATTGGGTGACTGATCTTATAACAGAATTATGCTTGGAATAGAACTGAGAGAAAATATCAGCACCAACCACCGCTTGCCGCCGATAACTATACTCAATTATATATTAAAAGCTAAAAATGCTTTGATAAACAATGTAAATAAACTGAACAACAACACACTACTATTATATTTGGTTGCGTATTATCATAAAAGAAAAACATAATAGAATATTGATTCAAATTTGAAGTAAAACAAAACTAATTTTGACTTCTGTCCATCCCAGGCTTAGGTTTTGACTGAAACATGGCTTCTTTGTCGGGTGTCGAACACTAAGGCAGCAGATATGTTGTGAAAAACGGGTTGAAATAGGATCTGCTGCTGCAACTGTCATGAGCAATTGGTACAACGCGGATGCACTTTCCTTGCGATGGAATATGAGAGTGTTTATAAAAATGATCCCTTTTTAGGCACGTGGACTATTGATCATGTACATAGATATCTGTCTACCGTGTCACAGATGTTTTCATGTTAGTTGGATCCTTTTACAAGCAGCCTGTTATGATCGACAACTGTAACTAAGATGTTTCTATCGTTAAGGGGTCCTGCTCTGTTGGAAGGTCCAACTCAATAAGGAAATAGGGAAGGAAATAGGAACATCTTCGATAATATGGTGTTAATTTTCATGCATAAGCTTTGTGATTCTTAATGGATTATCTTAAAGTGCAGAAATTATCAATACAGTGAAACTATATATTAGATTTTGGTAGAAACAGCGATAGAAAAATAAGTTTAAAATATACCAATATATGCTATATATGGTAAGGACTATAAGCCTGTAAACGTTTTACAAGAACCATTTTTGGCTTGTGACCTATCAACATAATTGCCTAAATGTACATCCGCTTGTCACCACACCATCGTTCTTCAATATCAATTTCATGCTTAATTAATATTACTAGAAATGAGAAAAGCAGCGTCCATGTTGTTAGACACATGTTTTCCTTCGGCCACCAATGATGGAAGTTACACTTTGTTACCATACGAAAACTAAAGAAAATTTTACCCTACTTGCAGTTTACTGCAGTGACATCACGTTAAATTATCATGGAACGAATATAAAAAAAGGAAACAAAAAGGTATTTCCTTACACTTTACTTGTTAGTCACAACTATAAGCAATCCCCTGGTGGACAGGACAATTGAAAGCCATCTAAACGCAACGAACACGTAAAACATCTGACACGCATGCAGTAACCCATTTGATAACTTTCCTTCATCTTCCATACAAGTAATATGAGAACATGTTCCCTGCATTTTGTCCTATTAGTGAAATTTGAGCATATTATAGTACATCTCATTACTTCACTCTGTAAGCAATAAGCAATACGGTCTGACCGTTACTGCGGTAAAAAATTCTGTAAGCAAATTGCTATCGCTTCCACAAATTGATATATTCCTTGCAATCATCAACGCCACAAAAAATGGTAGGGTGCCCGTTTGGTAACAATAATTTCAGTTTTTTCGATATTTTATACTTTTTGCTACTATATTCACAAAAATGGGACTGTTATTATCGTTATTTACATTTTAAACTAATACTTTATTTTAAGTAGTTTATTGCTCAAAAATCTCATTTCAAGTAAAGTATTTCACTAGTGTAGTCAATCGTTGCAGCACATTTGCCGACGTTTGAAAAAAAAACGTTTCTAATGGATCTATTTTGCAACCAGCGTGAGGTTGATTGTCGAACAGTTGATACGTTTCAAATATTATCTCACCAGGATGAAGGACAAGGTCAAAAGAATACCAAGCTGGAATAGAGGAGGCTTGCCATCCGTCGGTTATTAGAAGGTATGCAAGGATAAACATTACGTTAGCAACGGTAACTAGAGGCTTCACTAACGAAGCAATATGTTGTAATGATCGTTTGTAAGTTATCAGGTCAAGCACCGCTTTTTTCTTCGAATAATTTGAATAATTGTCATTCCCATAAATATAATTTACTTATAACTTTACAGTTATGTTCACGTTCTTCCACTCGCTAGTTGCACCTTGCCATTATTCTGGACGATTAAAAACAGTTATTTTTCAATTCGAATGTACGAGAAAAATCGATAAACTATATTGCAAGTTGAATGTTTTCTGAATTGTTAAATTTATATTCCCATTACCGTTGTTGTACCTATACAATAAGCATATTTAGCTTATTCAAAATTCCTGTTATGCTTAGATTTAATTAGCATAGAAGTATTCATTGTCTTATTAATGTACAATTGTAATTTTCAGTTTCATTTAAATACAATCAATAAACAATAATTGATTGTCTATTGGTTGACAACTTTTATACATTATTCATGCTTTTTAATGCTTAGCCAATCCATTATATTGATGTTGAGGCCAGTAGTCTTATTCGATTCGTGCAAACATAAAACCATGTTATTGGTATTTTTGTTAAAATATATTGATAAATATTAAACTATGCCTGATATATTTCATACACAAATACTTCAACCGAAAAAAATCAGCAACATGATTTTTTAAACTAAATATTTAAATGTCATATTCTTATTGGCCTCAAACTTAAAGTAAAACGCTCCAGTAGATACTCATAAATTTAATGAAATTTTACCATTAGCTTACTAGCTATGCATATTCAAACTCCAATATATGACTGAATGTATTTGACGTACGTCACTGTATTTTATTGTAGCGACCATTGACCTTGTAAGACGCTTGATCATAAAATTTTGTCAACACAGTATTCAAGCTGAACAACGATTTTCACTATTCACCCCTTGTTGTGATTTGTTTTACATGTTTAGTAATTGAAGACAATGCAAGGCACGAAACTAGTAGAAATTGTTTGCTACGGTTAGGGGTCACAGCTACCTCACCCTCTACGGTTTTCATTCCTTTTAACGGTTTTTTTGGTTGACCAATTGTATTCGTTTACACAAGTGCACTCGGTGGTCACCTGGTTCTGCAATACATGCTATTAAATGTCACTACCACGTACCACGACCCTGTTTCATTGGTAATAGCCTATCAACAGATTGATATTGGATTTTATTCCGTGTATGTATGCGGCTGAGGCCGGTCGCGTTGAACCCACATTCGATAAGGAATCTCCTGGTCCCCAGACGGGTGCCGAATGGCAATGCAGTCCTTCTATGTTACCATGGGAAACGGCAGTATACCAAACAAACGATACACGAATTATCTCCATGTTGCACAACAGTACAAATACCTCATGTATAGTGTAAATGTGCTAGGATATGGAAAAAATAATTTCAAACGCGAGGATAAAAAAGTGATACTTTCGATCAAATGAAGATAATTGTCAAGCGATGTGGTAAGTAAACATCATGTTGTTTTGAAGGTTTAGTTGTATGAATGAATATCATGGAAAAGACAAAGCAGTTAATTCATCAGATAAGTAATAAGTCTATCATAAATGAAAACTGAACAAGCTTTTTACCCCGTTTTGAGCACTCTAAAAATCGTTTAATACAACCAAATAATAGCATATGGTCACTAAATATTCTAGAGATTGTTTTGTGTGTCTATTGCCTAATATCTTGCTAACCACAAAGGACGAAATAATCTTTTAGTAGTGAATCCTGTTCCATTCCATTTCATCCTGAAATTCCATTGGATATTTATTACAGAAAACGTTTATTAGACGTTATGCGAATCAGTCGGTTTGCTTACATTAAGTGCTAACATTATTTTGAAACACGTTGTTCTTTAAAAAAAAGTTAGATTTTTCCATTCGTTGTATGATAAGTGCAGATAACGTGTAAACACCGGCTTTTGAATACCTAAAAAAATCATTTAAATAGAGAGAGTGAGAGAGAATATCACTTTTCGTCCTCAGAACATCAAGGAAAATCCGGTCGTACCTAGCAGAGAAAACTGTTGCAAGAGACTATAATGCTTTTTACAAGTGTGTTAGTTTCTCGTAGCCAATACATGCTGGTTATATTCTACCATGGATTCTACCCCTTTTCTAAGTTGAGTCGTGAAATGAATGCTCTCAGAAAATGGAGCGAGAGATAAAAAGGATATTTCCAACTGAGAGAAAATATTGCGTAAATATTGCGTCAGTATACTACTAGAACTAGAAGAGCAAGTAGGTGAAACTCCACGAGGCCACAAGAAAACAGTAACATTATTGATAATATGCTGTAAAGAAGCAATCCCCAGAAGGTACATTTACCTTTTAGCGTGTTTTCCGATGGTTCAGATCGATGAATTAAAATAAAGGGTTATGTAAAAGTGCAGGACACTGCATTATAGTGTCGTAGTGTCTAATTGTTGTACAATTCAACTCTGTGCATAAGTTCATAAGCTGTAAGTGAAAATATAGTGCATGAAATTCGTCCTGGTTGCAGCAGGTTGACAATCTCTTGGTGGTATAATTGTACACAATCCTATTTGAATCGTCAATTGTATGGCCTGTTCAACTACTGCATGTCTGCAATTCAATATTTTATAGTACGATATAGTATTATATTGTACAATGAGTATTGCACTAATGTACCGGTGTTCCCAAAGTTCTACTTCATTTTTCGTCGTGTCACTGCACAGTGGATAATATCATAAAAACACCGGATAAAATATTCAACAGAATTTACAATGTTTTATACTTCCATAACATAGATCTTTACGGCAGCAAAGTCCATGTGAAGTGAGATTAATGTTGAACACCTTCGTATAAGCATTTAGTTTTAGTCATTTTAATTATTTATAGGAACAAAATAATGTATTGTTTTATGACAGGAGCTTTAAGGAATCCTTTTTGCGTTCTTTTAATATACATCACGGTTGTCTATAATATTTGAAGAGATTATCTAGGAGACAAGTGAACTGTAAAATCAAAATATTCTCGATTCGTATTATATTACATTCTTATGGCTAGCTATGTCTCTTGCAGTATGAGTCAGGTATCTGTTACGTATAGTGTATGCAATTTTTAAGTATCAAATTTATTTAAAGTATTTCAAAATAACTTCATATTCATATATTTGATTGGGCGACGTTGTCTTTGCTAATTAAATTGTGTTAACTTATTCTTCATTGTTTGATCATAAAACAGAAATAATACGTTATGCTTGTTTAATTAAACCTTCGTTATTTAGTATCAGCAGTATTAAATATCTGTCGCTTTACTATATAATTGGAAACATATTTTTCAACGTGAACTTTAACCCAAATATGAGATATACCAAATTTTTTAGTATAGTTCACTTTTAAGATTTTCTAATATTTTTGATAGTAAGTCTTATTTGGTGATCATATTATAAAGTTTTTGAAATGTTATAATTCTATTTACTACTAATTCCTAATACTTTGTGAGGTTAGATTGTCTTGAAAAAAGCACAAGTAAACACATGAGATAATTTCACCTTACTTGCCAACGTTCAAGCTTCGGAAGAATGTTGCATGTGGTAAAATAGCTAAAATATTCCTTATTCAAAAACTTTCACACGTTTAAGTCCGTCCCAATGATAAGAAATGTTCGAAAAGAAAGATAGAGAAACTGTTTAATACTGCAAAGTACTCGTTAGTCGTGAATATAATTCAGTTAAAATAATAAAAGCTTTATTTTATTCAAATATTATTCGTCAACATCTTAGAACGATACAAAAACGAGTGAACAAAAAACCATATCTGACAAAATTAACTCATAATGCGCTAAATAATTATCAGCCAAAATGTCGGTATGTTCAAAAGCGCCTTTAGATCAGTTTGAACAAATAATGGTTTGTTTTAAACGGCAATAGACCATTGTTCGTGTTGGATTTCCAGACGAAAAGTGTGTGTGATGAACAGCGAGCGAAAAAAGAGATGAAATTTTGGTTACGAGCGAACATACTCTCCAATTTCAAAAGCCGAACGCAAATCGAAAGAGAAAATGTGACAGCGTATTCTCTCGATTTCCGTACTCCCAGAGCAAACCGTGGGAGATCTTGATGTTCATTTATGTTAAGAAGGGGAAAAGGTAAAAAGGAATGCATGAAAGAGAAAGAATTTCATTTGGGTCGTTTTTTTCTATCTTACTCGAGGACATTTGAACTATGGGCTAACGTCGGAGCTGGTCAAAGTCGTTTTGCTCTTTCTAGACTGCACGACAAAAAGGAGTAGAAATAATAGTTGTGCGGGAGACGTGTTCTCTCCCCGCCGTTAGCTTATTAGAGGTTGAAAAGAGAAGCACGAAAAAACAAAAAGAGAAAGCGTAAAGCCCGACTGAGACCCGACCTGTCGCACATACGTTGGCTGCGTATCAAATGCGTTTGGCGCAAGAATTTCGTTCACGTCGTCGTTCGGAGTAGACCTGTCGTGCCGCGTATCATTGCGTATCGCATGCAATTGGCGCAAGAATTTTATCCTGCGCGGTATATGTAAGTGTTCGCATAGATTGAAACAATATAATTTACAAAATTGTAGGTGATAGATCGTGCCTGTACATAGTGAACTGAAGTTTGTTTTATTTTGAGTGAAAGTGAACTTGCAAAAAAAAAATCGTGCTACAACCCCCCTCCCCCTGCATAGGCACCAACTAGGCCATCGAGAGGTTTCCTTGCAAGTGTGTGGCGGAAAAATCAATTTTGTGCTAGTGCTGCCCTGATATCGACCATTCTGCCTATGTGCTTACACATTAAGAGTATAAGTAAAATGCCGCAAAATATCGTGCTGAACGTCGGAGTCATTGATTGCATCGATTGAGAGACGTTTTGCATTTTAATTATATAAGCAGATTTGTATGATATCAGACGGGCTTTTCCAAAATTTTATTAAATTAGGTCATGAGTGAACATTCAATGTAGAAAACAACCAGTGCAGTGAAGTATGTATTTGATGTAAAGAACTATGCATTTTCTGCAGCCCAGCTACAAAGCAGAGGGAAAATGTCATGCATGCAGTATTGCCTAGTGTGTTTAAAACATTGAATTGAAGCAAATAGCTCTCAGAATTAAAATTATAACTATCTTTTACTACGAACTCATGGCGTGCGTGTTCTGCAATAAACAATAAACGTTATCCTGGTGTTCAAACAGTTGTGTGGTATTCGTAATTTAAAAAAAAATTCAATACTACTAATTTTATCAGCTGTTAAAATTAGTGATTGAAAATCGCCTTAATGCTTCTCACGGTCCACTCAACATAATACCTTTCCGACATCGAACGTTGTTGAAAATGTGTACCGGCTTTTAAGAATAAAAATGAAAAGGAATGAAAAATAACCAAAACTGGTTTTGGTAGGAATGAAAACTCAGAATTCAGAAATTTAAGCTTCCCAAACTGCAGGCTGATCTTCGGGGGGGTACTATAGAAAAGAGTTATACGTGCAAATTATCGAGCGGCACCGTTGTTTCAAAGAACCAATCGTCATCAAATTTCCAACTAGGTAGCAAGCGGCATTTGACTGCAGCGGCGTACTGTTGGCGCTTCATGCTTCAAAGCGGCACAGCAGTAAGGACTGCGGAACAAATTAAAGAAAAGAAAAACAACAGCGGAAACAATCGAAAATGGTGGCCCGTTCTTGAAATTCGGTCGAATCGATTTCTCGCAAAATATATAATAAACAAGTACGCTAATCATATTTTTGCATGTGTTATCCGGTTCCGCAGAAGCTTGTTACGGAAAGGAAGCAGATTTTGCAGTATTAACATCCACCGGTAAAATCGAGACGCAGAAAAGGACTGCGTAAGAGAGTTGCGGATAATTATCAAAATCGATGGAGTTTGAAACAAAAAATCGACTGAATGCATCCTCTTAATAACGTGCTCCATCTAAGTTGGATTGGATGTGATGTTTAAGTGTAACTGTGTTTAATCACGTTTCATTGTAGTGTGTATTCCAGTACCATTCCATTCTGTTTCGTTTTACTGAAGAGTTATGAAATTTGCGTGTTAATGTGTTGTGGTAGTGTGTAATGAAATCCAAAGAAAATTGGTTTGTTTCTAGCATTCCTTGCATCAGTGTTCTATGTTCTAATCCCGGTTATGTATAGAAAGTGCGATCGGCTATAGAAGTAGTGATTATGATTGAAGTTTTGCGTTAAAAGTTCCGCAGAGGAAAAAGTACCTATAGAGTCGTTTTGATCAACAGATCTTGTTACTTCGCTGTAAATTAAAGTTTCGTTTGAAATGGTTATGATAATCTTATATCGAAATCGTTCGTTTATAACGAAAGAAGAGTAAACGCGCGACAAGAAAAGCAATTGATTTCCAACGTATCGTTGAACTGTGATGGTGCTCGACGTGCAGAATTTCTATCGTAAGGAGCCCGACCGGCTGAGGCAGCCGCGATTCGTGTAGCTCTGCCATGACCAAGCATCTCTGGAACAGCGATACATCCTGGCGATGTGTCCAGGCATTGGCAGTGATCCTGACCATCCTGCTATTGCCCGGTACAGGTAGGTTTCTTTACTTACACATTTTCTGAACGAATATTTTTTTGTAAAAATCGCATAGTTTTGAGGCTTACAAAGTTTAATAATTTCCTCATAATAATCTCCTTATCATTTTTTTTTATTTTTATCGTTGATAATTTTATGACTACATAATTATCACATTATTAACAATTACTGTACCGTAAACTAGTTCCAAACCCGAAACTAGATGCGCACACCCCACACCTTCATGTTTTGACAGGAAAGTTCCTGTTTTAAGTATTTTAGTTTCATGAAGTATGTATAAAAAAACCATGTGTTTGTATGAAGGTGTAATTGAAGAATGTTATCGAAAACTATTTTTTTGTGGTTAATGAGAATAAAACATATTGGGAGTGCTAAAAAATTATACTAAATGAAGACGTAAACGAAAGTAGGTTTTGGAAAGTCGATATATACTATAAATTTAAATGAAGTTATGTGTCCATACGATGTGTTAATATAAGCAATGTATAAATTGTAAATTAGAGAAAAAAATGTTATGTTATTATATCTTCAACCTTGGTTATATGACATCCTCCACAAAATGGTTGATGGAGCAATTTTCGGTATTGGTTTGAAATATAAGAAATCGGGCGTTGGTTTGCAGAAATAGATTAGCTTTATCATCAATATAATTTCGATTTTTGGATCCATACATACATTTTAATGTTAGGTGGACAAAAATGTCTTTTTATCTGCTACCGTTTAGGTTTTTTTTATAATAAGGCAGTGATTGGATTCTATCCGCTAAAACTATTTGGCTTCATTTGGTTTCGGTTTCTGTCTGGAGCTGGCGTTTCAGCATTTGCTACTCATGTGTCGTATTTTTTTTGGTTTAGTCAAAATACCTTGTGCCAGCAGTATTTCAAGCAGCACGGCAACATCGGACAATGCTGTACCATGGGCGAAAACCAACAGCACGCGAGAGTGTCATTCATGAACAACCTTGGATGTGTATGGGTTGTTTTTTTTTGCATGAAATGTGACCACGTGTTTGCAAAGGAAATCGACTAGCAACATGCTATGATTCAAGCTTGGCAGAGGGTACCTAACTTACAATTGGGCATGAGCATAACAGCCGCATTAGATTGGAATAAAGTGAGACAGGACATCCTGAATGGATAGAAACCGGGAGAGGATATGAAATACGAGAAACAAAACATCGTATGTTGAAAGAGCGTACTTGGAGATTTTTACGGTTTTAAAAAATTTTGCGACATCTACCCAAAATTCTTCCTGGAGCCGCGCATTAAACCTACGCTCCAGCGGAGCACGCTGGTTCGTCTTCGATTGAATAAAAGGAAACCAGAGCCAGCAGTAGTGTGGATGGAAGAGACTGACAATATGAGCATTATATGAAGATGAAACTGGATTTGGAAAAGGGACGATATGAAAGAATAAGGTATGGCGACGCTAAGAACACGTGATGCGATGCGTTTTTTTCTTCTTATGTGCCTCTTCGCATCAACTCAGATGCTTTCGTTCCGACCGACGCGAATGCTCGCGGAAGGAATTTGCAGCATGGCACAACTGCAAAAGGTAAAGACAGCTAATGAATTCGTCCTAACAACAGTGGATGAAATCGTGAAAAAGTGCAAAATTGTAGAATTTCATCACGGCTTGA
The DNA here is from genome assembly GCA_000349105.1 of Anopheles epiroticus. Taxonomy (NCBI): domain Eukaryota; kingdom Metazoa; phylum Arthropoda; class Insecta; order Diptera; family Culicidae; genus Anopheles; species Anopheles epiroticus. The sequence goes on along the minus strand of KB671572.1, from coordinate 138,105 downwards.
AGACATAAATAAAGATAATCACAAACGAAACATGCCTAAGAAGCGGCTGCTTGTTTGCTTAGTTTTTTTTTAAAGCTGGACTTTAAAGGTCTGTCTGATTCCTAATTCGATTTCTTACATTCCATAGAAATATCGAATAAATTTATGTTATTTTTGAAAGACTTTATTCAAGTTTTTAATTAGCTGCTTTTAACATACATACATACTTTTGTTTCGTTCCATCAGAAAATTCAAAATATTTAGTAATACATGAGGATTTTGATTTAGTATTAAATTACTATTCACTACATTGTATGTAATAACTACCACCCATGCTGGAACCGCTCCACGAATACAATAAAGTATATATGCATAATAATCTCTGATCTCTTGCGTTACACTCATCCTTTGCGAAACAACATGGTTTTGTAACGAATAAGAAACCCATAGTACTCATAGTTTCACGTGGCAGCAATGTTCATTGGTAAAAGGGTGGGACTCTTACAAAGCGCAACGTTGTTCGAACCCCGTTTGGACCACCGTCTCTTCATACCGTTTGACCGCTACACAGCTAAGGGTATACCTAGTCATAGAATGCTAAATCAATTCACGTTTTAGACTGGCCTTGACTAACAGGTTTTTTGTTATTTGATAAACCAACAGTATCACTAGATAAAAAATCAAAATTCTAATTATTGTATAGGTTTTAGTAAGTTTAGACGTCCAAAAAAAACCTGCTCTAAGCGTCAATTTCAAGAACTAAACCCCGTGTTTGACTTGGGTGCTTTCTACGGAACATTCTTTCTTGTACCATGGTATTAACATTTCGTTGCTTAGGGTACTGTTATGCCAAACGTTTGATATTCGTATCTTGTTTAGTTTTATCAATAACTGTAACGCCTTATATAAACATAAAATACTAATCGTGTTGCTATCGATACTACTAGTTTGGCAAATTATGCAAAATGATTGTTATTTATAGTGTACTCTCGAATCATTCCCGTTTTGAAGCTGTAGTTAGGGCTAGTGTAAGGGAAAATGAAATTTAGTTAATTGGTTTTGTTAATGTTTCAATTTAATGTTTCTGTTATTTAATTAATTGGCGATTGAACTCCCATTGCCAAGGAAAATATTTTGTTATATGAAAACAGACAAACCACAGTTAATGTGTCGCAAAGAATGATGGAGGACACTTTATAAAGGAAAAACATGTGTGTTAGTATGGGTTAGCCATTAAAATTGGATTGATTCATTGATTTGTAACAATAATTTGGGAAGTCCATAGAGACCACATCATATTCTTACTGCGTTCGATGAATCCGAATATCGCTTGATATTTTCACACATATTGTTAGCGACTGGTTTATGAATATGCGATTGATAGGGATTGATTTGAATCGTCTTAAGCTTATAGTATTAAACATGCCGGCTCATCGGAAAGTATCTTAGAAGTTGAGTCGGCTGGTTATAACGAAGCAGGGTAGCATTGTTGTTACCACCGATTGGCCAAAATTCAGAGGGAGCTTCAATATGCTAATCACGTGAGATGTTATCTACGCCTATTGATTTCATACCAACGGCTACTAATGCTGCTGCTTAATAGCTTCTTTTTTAGGCATTCTGATCCATTCACAAAGTAATACATTTATTCCATACGTATGCCAAAAGCGTAAAGTCTGTGAATCGTAGCTGATAATTTATTAAGGCCGAGGTTCGAGCAGTAGAATACAGCAACTAGACTAATGCACTTTCATCCCTTCAGTGGTACTGAACGGTGCTGATTTTGATTTTTACTTAGTGGTGTCTGCTTTTAAATGCTTTTAAATAGTCGTTCATTCAGGAATGTTGGCTCTTACATACTTAATAATGTGCAAATGTAACAATCCTCTAAAAGAATTTTAAAAATAATAGCTTATGAAAACTTTTTAACTTAATTTTATATCACAAGAATATGATTTTGAAATCTAAGCTCAAAACTTCATTAAAATCGAACAAAAAAGCAATCAGATTTGAGTTTCGTTTCATATTTTGTCTACTTCAACTGAAACCTAGCAACAATTTCATGTCTTTTCAAATTCAATGCAATTACATCCAAAGACACTCGCATGCTTGACATTAATCATTTGCTTTGAACTGAACATAAATCAACAACAATAAGTACTGAAAAGAGATAATCATATAAAAGATTCCAATCAATTGACGAACAGTCTATCAACTATGAGACAGATGCTTGCTTAATTGGGAAAAATAATAAAAATGGAACGAGTTTTATGGGATATCTTATTTATTCAGTCGTCTGAGGCTTTTTGTCGACGAGGCTTTTTGAAGCCGCTGTAATATAACGATGGCTCCTTATCTCTAGACGAAAAACCGAATAGTCAGAAAACGTCAGAAAACGAAGGTGGTGAGATGCGTCGATGTGTGGTTTCAATCCTATTCAATGCTGTTTCATTGGGGAAGGTTTGGAAACAGTCTGAATATTTAAATAATGTGTTTCGGGTAAAATCGGATCATCACAAAACGTTTTCGTAGAAGGCTGGTTACCTCTTGTGCCGGTGTAGGTAGGCAAAAACAAAGATGCATAAAAAAAAAAACGGGAAGAGCAACAAATTTAATTATCTCATATTCATCCCTGCTCCATTCACTGTGTGTTTTGTTTGTGTTTTTTAACATGTCATATAACATTAGGCTGAAACGATTTATTGTCCTACTAACGTAACATGAATGAAGTGTATTTGATTTTATTTTCTTCATATTAATTTGAAAAATGTGGTGAGCATCCAACAGTCCTACAAACTTAGATGCTGACAATACTTAACACTCTCTCAACCCACGTTTTGTTGTATCCACATATTTCAAATGAATTCCAATGGCTAGAGGAATACCAATATACGAAAACTAAAATAAGGCATATACTCATCATGATCTAAATTGGAAGATCCGTTCGATGAATTTCACAAGTATGTAAATTAGGCTACCCACCCAACTGGCGATGAATGAACATGAAAAAGGTTTTGTTCAGTTATTGGCCACTTGGACTGAAACGCTGTAGCAGTTGATTATATCAGGGCATTCTATGGGTCACAAGTATTAATGCAAACCACCAGATGGCGTGCGTTTGATAATGTTGTGAAATTCGTATAGTTATAACAACTTGTTACATATATTTGGTATAAAGAGTTTTTGTCAATATCTAGTTTGCACAGTTTCGTGCACAAATATTGAGATTCAGAGCCCAAAATCTAATGGTTAAAGGTTAATAAACATTCTACCTGTCCCTTCGCTGAAAACACTTTAAAGGAGTAAACAATCCCCGTCTTGAAATGCACATGTGTTAAAGCTGTAGTATTTGATTTAGCCGTCTCTTACAATACACTTTTAAGAATGACCCAAAATTGTAGCATTCAGCAAATCTATTTATTTTTCGCTATTTCTGCAAAAATACACAGATTATGTGCAAAACAATGGCTAGCGGAAAAAAAAACGCCTGCAAAGCTCATTTTCGTTTTTATTGAGGAAAAATGTTGTCATCAGGATATAACAGTCAAAATTAAGGAACCGACTTTTCATAATGGTCTCATTTTAAGTTGCTTCGAGCAAAATTTTTCGGTCTGTTACTGAGCAAAGAAGTGCAAAGCGTGCAGAAATTTAGCATATAATCGACATTTAACAGTAAGCTCTACCGGCTGGCAGCGTACAGTACATACAGATCCTTCGTCTTTATTACGTTTAGCAATTTATTGCAACAATTGGAAGTTTTGCTCATAATAATTTAGTAACAGTTTGTATACTATCTAAATTATTCTGTTTAATTTTAAATTTTTTATTTTTTCATGTCTTGTGTAACAGCTATTCGGTTAACTGTTGTTCGGATTTAAAAAAGCCAGTTATTCTGTTTTCAGACATTCGTCATGCAGCAATGTTTTCATTTCAATCAGTAAAGGCTGAAAAATTAAGTTAGAATGAAGATACCACGTGTAATGTGACCATAATACCGGGTTTGAAAACGGCGCTCGTCTTGTCACAAGCGCGTATCTTGCTGAAAGCTTTATGTGTGTGCGGCTTTATTCGTCAGAAGTCATAGACGACACCTACCTACCCTGGAAAAGAACCTTTATCTGGAACTCATTTTGACCGGTTTGAGCTGAATAGTAACATTTTCGACGGAAGCATAAATTCTTCCTCATTAATAAAGAGAGCTTTAAAATTCGTGCATCATTTCAGGTTCTTCTTTGCCTGCTTGTTCGTCGCCTTAATAGAACTGTGTTGGTGGCCTTGCATAGTGTTTCTTTTTCTTTTGGGAAATTCATTTCCATCAAAGATTTCAACGTCGTCCTCTATTAACGAAAGCCGGTTGTCACACATCCGAGCTGCAAACTTGCTAATGCTGTCAAACTTTTTATGCTTTAATCTTTCCGAACAATATAATGCACTTTATATGTCGTTGATGGTATTTAAGTAGTTGAAAAGTTTAAAGATAACTATTTGTTTTAATTTTTTTTACCACCAAATTTGTTGTGCGAATCTGTGAATGCTAATCAGCTGAGTGTTGTTTAAAGATAAAGGAACTATATTAGAGTTGCGAGCCGATCTCATCGATCTTATCTACCAATATCACAATCGAGATATTGTAAAAGAAAATTAAACAAAACCTTTAACAAATGTTTCTATCCTAAGTGTATTTTTATTAAAGAGAATCCCCATACATGGGATTTAAACAATGTTATACGAACGCATAAGATAAACTGTGAGGGTTTTACTCCTGATTTTAGATACATAAATATTCATAGTGGAGCGTCAATGCTCAAAGTCATTTGTTGAGTGTATTTTCCTTTCACGTCGGCATATGCTCAATTAATGCGCGCTCTCTTGAATAAACACTACTCGTTACTGTTGACAGCATCATGCCGCTTGACAAATTCCACTATTTCTCTTAATCTTGAGAAAAGGTGATTCAGGTAAACAATGACATTCAACTGCCGCGTTTTTCAATAGGCCTATATGATTGCTAAGTCAAGCCTCGTCAACTCAATTTAAAAGCTACAGTTCGCTAACGTAAACAAATGAGGAGAGAAAGATACTTCTTATTCACGATGATTGATGTGATTTTTTTTTTACACAACCGCGCATATGAATACGCGATATATGTATTGGTGCAAATGCTTCGGGGGTCATTTGTCCCACAGTGCAATAATATGCAGTCAAAGGAAACCAGAGTATAACTTCCGAGCATATACTCTATTCTTCAGCAGGCAATAATCGCCAAAGAAATGTATGCTCACAAGTAACGTGGAAAGAAAACTCAGTACAAGTTGAGAAAGCCATGGGTGATTTATTAGCCCCACAATGCTATAGGTGGAACGCCGTGTCAACATTTGTCTTGTAACGCTCTCTGTCCAGTAGTCGATAGCTACAGAGTGATCGGAGTTTTTTTTTAATGATTTCTCAAGTTAAACTTTGCTTTTGAGTATTCTTTTTGTACTACAGTTGCTTAAAAAATCGTATCCTTGCATGTCTCATAACGTGGTACATAATGTTATATTGACTACAATTATGTTACAACCATTACCCCACTCAAGTTACTCAGGTAAGAGAAAAGGAAACAATGAAATGATTTTTTATTTTACTCAAATTAATCTCATCTATTTGGTTCAATTTTATTTTCTTTAAATGACAAACAGTTGACTAATAACTCTAACTAATAATTAATAATAGCACTCTGTAAACCATATTTTGTATGGTCCGCAATCACCATATGAAATAGTAAGTGAAAAGGAAACTGTTAAATGAATCAGAAAAAAAGGAGAAATGTGGAGAGTACTGTAAATTGATAATTAATTAGCTGTCTTTTCATGCTAATAAGAAAGACGAATGTTTTTTTCCTCAATAGTTAATTGCAAAATAATAACCATCATCATGACAGCACCACGATGACAGCTGTCTTATTGCGCTAATCGATATATAATTGATTTATATGTATGTGTATGTAATTGATTTATATATTGCAAAATTCATACGCTATTTGGTTTCAGTGCTTAAACTTAACGAATAAAAACGAACGTTATCGTTATTCTTTTTTTTTCAAATTCTTCTGCTTCTTCTTATTCGACGCGACACCCATTTTTGGGTAAGGTCTGTCAAGGCTTGGCTGTCTGTGTTTTGGGTGTCCATAAAAGAAGAGTCAATCATGTAGTGGTGAGGCCGCTTCCGGTAACTTTTTAATGTTTAACATTTTAAATGTTTTAAATCATATCAGCAGGAAATTTTACAATTTCACTATTTATAATCTATTATAAACTATTTATAATCTATTTATAAACTACTTATTTGTGTATTCAAATTTAAAGATAGCCAGTTTTTGGTGCAACAATCGCAGTGTTGACCAATTTATACACGCGATTGATAATTATGTTTGACTCATTCAGTTAGTCTCTTAACTAAAATTTAAACTTTAATGGAGAAATAAGGCATTAAAGAGAAAGAAGAAGAGTCACATTTTTTATTGATTCACTACTGTTTACTACTGTTTTTTTTAAGGTTTTTTTCTTAATTCTACTTTTTTCATAATCTGTCTGTATATAAATTTGCAAATGATTGAAATAATAAAAGTATACTTTCTATTGTCACCTGCGCAAAGTATACCATATGTTTGTGAAGCATGAAGCGTCCCGCAGAGGTTTACCTTAGTTTTACCACCAGTAATGTCTGCCGGTCACGTGATGTGCGGTCTGATATGTGTTTGCACACAGAAAGCAACCGATACAATTGGTGGGACCACATCCTATCCCATGAAAACAAGGCGTGCAGCATTTGGTTAATTTTCTTTACGACTCTGGTAAAAGCATTGAAATTTTATAAGCAATACATTATTGTCAACTAAACCTACGCACAACGCTATAAGCAACTATGTATGTGTGCATAATTGTTTCAAGGTAAACTTAATTTTGAGAGCGCAACATGTACAATAGAACAGACCTTTCAATTGCCCTCTTGGGACTCATCGATATTCCCTATAATGAACGAGAGGAGAAAACGCTGTCTATTATGATAACGAAATGAAAGAAATTCAATTAGAACCAGCATTAATTTCAATTTCAAAAAGTCGTGTATTGAAAGCATCATTTGAAGGAAAAAAAAACCCTTCGTAAAACGGCAAATCTCCGCTAGGATGTGTAAGTTATTTTAAAGTGCAGGATATATGCACTATCAGTACTTTGCTTGTTTGCGCATGGGCATGTGATGTATGCGAATTTATGCGTTTCTTCATAAAAGGTTTTTGCTTAAACTGTTTCAATTGCATATAATTAAGGTCGAAAGAGTGTAAAAATGTTAAAAAATATATATAAACCATGCTTTATTTATTGGATTGTCAACTCTCGTCGTTTTTCATTTTCTCTGTAGCTGAAAACTGTTTTTTTTTTATAAAAAATGAAGTTTCTTCAATTACGATTTTATTCTGTTTTACTTTAATTTTATCCTTTTTTATAGTATTGGTGTAACTGAATTTAACACAAAGCTTGGTAGCAAAATGATAAAAACAAGACAATCCATGCATGTTGTGCAAGCTATGTACTTAATGATAAGGATTAAGAGAAAAAGGCCCACCATTTTGGAACAACGCGAACGCGATTCGCAAAGCACGTGTTATCGGCAAAAATGTTGGATGAAATTGGCAAACTGTGGAAGGAACAACAGAAGGTATGAAACTATTGGAACCATTTTATTATTTGTGTATGAAAGTTATGCATATTTTGATCGGGTAACAAACGAATCGCATGACGAAGGAAAAATACATACATTTGCATATGTATGTGTAATGTATGCCTGACAAGTATATTCTTTCAGATTCTTTCTTTCTTTTTTAACGCTTGTGGATGTGTATGTTTAGAAGGCCTGGGGTAACAGCACATCCTTGATAGGATACATCATAGAATCCTAACAGATAAAGGCATGTGTGAACAAATTAGCACTAGGAAACTTACATGTCTTTCAGCATGATAACAATCGACAGCATACAGCGACGAATATTAAACTGTGGTTGCTATATAATACCCACCGCACAGTTGAATCCACTACCACATAGTATACTGTTGTGAAAGCAGAGGGTTATCCTGCCAAAATTTAAATGTATGGCATTTATCTTCATTAATTGATAGGAACTACATCAAAATGAAGTAGAAATTCAGATCACGTATGACATCAGTAGTTGTATGTACAGTCAATCGCAAAATTGATCGTACACTTGAAAAGATCCGAAATTTACTATTGTTACAGAAGTAAATAGTTGATTCATCGAACTCCTTCTAAGGATGGTTATTCTTTATTAATCTCACTGCTAAAATATGTAATCAAATACGTGCTATACTTTCATTTTATTTTTAAACAAATTAAATTGCCAAAATTATTCTGTTTTCACGTAACAGGATTGAACATACAGCAGATCTGTTTAACGTTCCCCAATTGTAAAAATGTACTCAAAGAACCTGCTTGTAGCATTTCATGAATCTTGAGATTATAATAACCACAGTTAGTTGAATATACATATACATATAGATGTACCGATAAGTATTATAACTGACAAAATAATTTCAAAACAAACATAAACTGATATCGCTACACGAGTCCTTGTAATAAGTTTACATTTTAGCGATAAATCATTACGAGAAATAGGAGTCGTCGTTGAAAAATCACATACTTCAAAGCAGTGCACGGTGAGTAAGTGTAGGAAAGAAAGTACGCCGAAAAATTGGCCCGTCCGAGGACCAAAACGGCTTCTGACATCGAGCAATGTACGGCAAATTTTACGAACCCCAAATTGGTCAAAGAACCCCAAAATATACATTCTGAAATTGGTCAAAGAAGTTTCAGAAACTATATGATAGTCTGTCGGTGCGCAAACTATTCATTGAAATGTACACAATCCTTACAAGCCGAGAATACTCGATGGGATTCTAGTCCGGTGATTGAGGAGGATTTTTTAGTTTATTTGGCGCATGATATAATTAGTACTCTCGTACTAAGTGCGAAGTGTGTTTAAGATCGTTGTCCTGGTGAAAACAGTAGTAAAGAGGTAAATTGAGTTTCTTGGCGGCAGGTTGAATATATATATATATATATTTTTTCGATGGGAGCATCCATAAACTTGAGGCAGTTGATCTAATTGGTAACGATGTAGGCCTGTCATACCATTAGGACCAACGTTGTATCAAATCCCATTGGGACCGTTAGCGCCCCCTCCATACTCAGGATTGACTCTTCTGCTGTAGGTGCACAAAGGTGCTTAAAAATTTTGCCATGGATGGGTACACAAAGTCACAGTAAAGACCAAAAGCACATTGATCATACAAGGGTTTTTGAGCCACCCTAAAAGAAGAACAAATATTCTGGATCGTTTTTAAGTCACAAAATATTATATGTTTAAAATGTAAAATTTATGTAAAACTTGTAACCTTGTGTAAAATCTTAAGTTATAATACTTTTGGATCACCCGATATGAACATGGAAAATAAACATGTTAGTTACTCAAGCTATATTCAGGTTTAGGCGTTGATTTTGTCAAAATCAAAAAAAAAAACAAAACCACTTTGTTAAAACATCAAATAAAAAGGGTTCAAAGGAATGAATAAATAACAACAGATATTTCATGAGTATTTAAACTTCCCAAGAGAATAAATTATAATTTTTTTTTATTCTGTAGTGACGACCAGGCCGTATTGTGTATAAATTATAATTTTATTATATTACAAAAAATACAACTTTGTGATATGTTTAACACTGCGCTCTATGGGAAACAAATCCAACTTTCATCATATGTTTTAAACAAACATGGATGAACTAATTTGCTGAGGAAACAGCTTAGTACTGATGTGATAATTATCGTGCCATAAATCAGAATATTAGCTCCTTAGAGAGTCTGGTTTTATAGAGCATCATCGGCGAAACTTGGAACGAAAAAAAAAAAAAGATACAATCAAAATGAATAAAAGAAAGCGAAAGAGATGTAGTTCAAAAAAGATACTGGTGTGAGGAAAACGTGCTTGTCTTTGTTGTTTGCTTTGCTAAAAGACTCAACGATGCTGGAATGTTTTTTTGTCGATTGAGTTTTGTTTAACGTGGGTCCAGAAACTGAGCAAGGCATGTCATCAACATCAGGTTGCTTCTGACCGTAAAAGAGGCAAGTTTTTTTTCCAAACCAAATTAAATGGTAAAGCAACATCGGAAACCTGGTGAAGATGGTCTGCATTGAGATGATCGTACTCAACAGTGAGAGAGGCTTGATCTTTGACAGGTTTTTGTGCCCTTTTTTACATAAGTTAACGGTGCGTCGGGCTGTTGAATGGAATCCGAACGAGTCCTTATCTATACTGCCGTCGGGCTGTTATTTTATGGCGCTTCGCCATGCTGTCGGTGACTGCGGTGAGAATGAATGTTGGTGATGGCCAGGCGGAAACGACAACAAATAACTAAGTGGTAAAATATCTAAACCGCGACGAAATGAGGAGTTGGAAGCTGAAGTTACTCTTTACGAGATGGGTCACTTGCCTATGTTTTGGAATCCTGTAAACTGATCCCCAATGTGCGATGGTGAAAATGAAAAGAAATATGATATGATCACGAATTAGCACTCTTGTGCGTCATTTAATGTGCCGCCCAACAAACGACGCAAGCGATTGCCCTTCTCTGTTTTATATTTGGTTAGTCTCCGGCAGTCGCTTGTTGATCGTATTTTATCATCCGATCGAGGACACCTGCTGTGCTTGATGAAATGTTAAAAACATTAATGTATGTGTCACCATGTTTACATTCGAGTTGCGAATAATGACCAATAATTCATTAAAGTTTTTAATACTTGAATGTTAATTATGTGATCTGCCTGTTTAACCGTGTGAAGCGATGTTTTTTATGTGTTTTCCGAAACTGAACATTTTATTCAATTGTACAATAAACTTATCGATTTAGAATACGAATAAAAAAAAGTAGAAAATGATACTCAATGCATGTGAAGATCAGATTAATTCTCATTTTTTATGTCTTACTTAACATAAAAATACACAAAAATTTTGGACGTATTTTTTTCCGCAAGTAGTACAAGGTGTATAAATTTACATGGTGAATTTTTATCGCTCTCTTTAGTCGACATCTTTGGGAATTGTTATTATAAAACGTACCTAGTTTTCAATAGCCCTGCCACTGCCTTAGTCTTTTGTCAATAAGAGAAACATAAATTGCTCTGGACGATTTTACCTTCTATATTTATAAACCGTGAAGTAGTGGACTGGAAGAAACGGTTTTACTTTTTTCACGTTTTTCTAGTGATACCAAAAACGTGATGTTTGTTTTCGCAGTGTCTGTAGTTTTATGTTTTATATCAATATATTCTTTGCTTGGTAGTAACTGGGCTTAAGCATTTTAACAGATGAAATACCAACAGATGAAATACCGGATTCGACACAATGTCGATGCTGATGTGATACGCCGTTACCGCTTAGACCACCATGTCGGCCCTTTGTTGATCTAACTGGAAATTAAAATAATATTCTCTTTTGTAATTGTGTCTATAAAGGCATTGCAAATTCATGTATTGTTCATTCTTAAATTTTCCTAGATAAAGTCTTTCTACGACTCGCTGTGCTCCTTACTGTGATTTGTCCATAGTCGAAAAACTAGTATAAAAATAAATTTATTCAAAAAAGATGATAGGACTTCTGAAACAGAACTGTATTTGATTCGAGTACACCCGGGATGAGGTGCCATTCCATGACTGGTAGAAGGAGAAACCTTCCTGCCAATCTAGATTTTATAATCATTCTTTTATGAATTCCAAAAAGAATTATAAACACTTAGTTTTAAGCACTAAAGATTTTAAGACAAAAAAAAACATCTTGAAGGAGTCATTAAATTTGACAGTTAATTTATCAATTATTCTTTTTAATGACTTTTGCGATGGAATTTTATTGAATATTGATTATTATAACTTTAATTAAGTGTCCTAAAAAACGTATTTTGAAATGAAACACTCTGTCAAATCTTTCACACAAAATAATAATATGAAGGTGAGCAATACGGCCTGGCCTGGCCATTACTACCGAATAAAAAAATATGAAAGTTAAAACAAAATTTAATAGCTTTTTTATATATTCAAACTCCTCGAATATAAGTTGAAGTGATTTTGGCTCACTGATATAATTCCCTAAGATCATTGGAAAAGATGATTCAATGTCTCAGTGAGTCGGTACAGTATTAAAAGATTTATTTCCGTAAAGAGTTGTTATGAAATCTGAAGAATCAATTCCGCAGCGTATAGCTACGGACTCGATGGAATCAATTCTGTAAAGATAATGCTTTGTAATTGAAAGATTCAATTCCGTAAATAGTTGTTGGGGAGTTGAAACATTCAATTCCGTAAGGAGAGGTGGAAAGGAACAGAAAGAATCAAGTTTTGCTATTAGACCAACAGAGAGAGTGACAGAATTATGTGACAGTAACAGTAAAAAGCAATAGAGCCTGGCCGTTACTATGGAAATAAAAAAGAAATAGTATATCTAATTGAAAGTTTAGTCAGAAAAACTGCAAACCCGATATCTGTTTAATTTTGTTTTATCCTTTAATTGGTTGTATTATGTAGCGAGTATTTAAAAAATGTGTTTCTAATTCCTAATCATATAGTAAATCCTAACCAATTGGGATACAATTTGGATGTTTTTTTTTGTCTTTTTGCTGTAAAGATGCATGCGTATCATGTTGTTGTACGTTAAAACATTTTTTACAACTTATAATTTAATTTTGCACAAAAACCTATGACCCATACTTGTCTGTGTCATGGTGTACCAACAGCAGGAAAGTCAGTCCTGCGTATGTATTGGGAGACAATTTCGAATGTGGTTCAAACAGTATCAGACCTTGGTAGGTTTTCTACGCCGTTTCCTTGCCACTCATCCACCAGCTTATTCATATTTTTTTCACTTGTTATGTTTTTAAAATAGCAATTGCTTAGTGAGCTGCTATATAAAATATTATATAAACTGTATTCTGTAAAAATACGATTGCTTAAAATGACTTATCAAACGATCAAATTATATGCTGTAACTCTTGTTAGTAAGTGATGTTTATATTCGTGAATATGTGTTATGCATAATTTGAAATTTGATTGATTTCGACCTTACACATTAAAACAAATTTTACTTAAAACTCTTGCAAAATACTTCATTGTAAAAGCTTCCTGTAGCTGGAAAGTCTTGTAGAGAAAAAAAAATCACCCAACATTTTGAGTAATTAACAATTATATCTAATCTAACTTGAAAGTACTTCAATCTAATTGGCTCTTGTAATACCATAAAATATATTATAAAAAGATAAATCAGGAAATACAGTCTATTAAAAAAACAAATTATTTTTGTACCATTAGCATAACCGTGGCCTTATTTTTAAAGATAAAAAAGTTTATGAACATAAAACAATGACACATTTATTACGGTGAAGTGCTGGTCGAGTTGCAATGGTGTAGGCCTTAAACGAGATCCGACATAGTTCGAATCCCATTTGAACTGCCATTCTATAAACAGGACGGTCTAACGTATTATGGGTAACATAAGTCACAAAAGGTCAAGTCTCATTCGAGGATTAGACAGACCAAAGAAGACCATAAATAAATTTAGAAATATACGTTGTTCATGAATGAAGAGTGGTATAACGATTATTTTATAGCAATTTATCGTATAAATTTCATGATTGAATAGTATGGATTCTGCTCATTGACGTAACAAGTTACGCAGTCATACTGAAATTGAAAATAAAAACAAACCTTTATTGTTGTAGCATTGCTCTAAAATGTGTATGTCGAAAGAACTTTCAATGAAAATACTGATAATCTTCTAAGTTAAGATTTAAACATATTCAATACAACCCAGTTCAATTAAACACGATAATCATGTTCCATCTCAAAATCAATAGTTTTATTTTTTTTGTTTTGGTTTCTTGAGATCGAAATATATTACACTGTTAAAAAGTGTTCGTTATTATCTATTCAAAAACGGTATTTTCGATAAGTTTTGATTACTTCTATTTCTTTAACTAAAATAAGTCACCAAATTAATTTTATACAAGTCATTTGAGTCTTAGGATAATGTGAAGATGAGTTTAGAATTATAATAAAAGATTTTTGAATAACTACTCAAGAATCATATTAGTTTTGTAAAATGATAACATAGTTAAAATCATGTTCTTGCGATACATGTTTTTCATGTATGAACTAACAAACGAGTGGATTATTTAAAAACATGCAGGCAAAGGACTTCACATCCGCAGCCAATATTATCGCTGGCTAGACAAGCTGGTTAAAAGTCGAACCTAAACCACCCCTCCCGAGTATTTTTTCTATAAGTTTTAGCTTGTGTTGCTACGCAGAACAAACCCCCAAGAAAAGAAACATCATTGCCTGAGATACATTGCATGTTGATTCGTTTGCGGAAGCGGCAAAGTAGCTACATCACGAGGTATCGGCAACACAGACTGGCGCCCCAAGGGCGACAATAAACAGATTTATTGTAGTGTTGGAAGTTTTCTTTTATTCAACGTTATCTTATATCCGCAAGGAGTTTCATAGAATTATCCAATATGTCTATATATGCCAAGGTTCGATAAATCCTGTTATTGTTTCAAAACAAGACAAATCGAATTACGAAACTCATAATTAAGTAAAGTACCAACTAAATAGAAAAATATTTCTGAATGGTAATGGAGTACACTTATATTTTATAGTGAAAGTTTATACTGCTACTTGTGTAGCGTATTAGCTTTAAGTTCAGTGTTTACTAAGAACAATCTGAGTATTTTTTTTAGCTTGCCCGACATTTCCATGCGATTGTCTAGATAATTTTATTACTGATAATTTATTGATAAAATAGATTTTGTACAAAAATTGTTTTATATCGTGTGAAAATTTTTCAATTGTTGCCATTATCTTAGTTAACACTTTGTGACATTGTTTTCTCCAATCTGATGTGGGGTTTGGAAGACACGGTAAACACATCGCGTCTAGAACTACAATAACCAAGTGTTATGGGGACGACATAAATCATGATAATAATATCAGGGAGGTAAAATGTGCCCGCGTTGGACACATGTTTGGCGAGACTGTTAATGATCACGATGGCGTCGTTGTCAGACTCTGTCTCAGAATCCTGCGTCACATAGGACATATTCTGGTCTACTTAAATGTTACATATTTATTTGTATTGAAGGGAAAACGCTTGTTGCACATGATAACATTTTATTTATTTACCGCCTATTAGAAGTAGGCCATGCGGTTCAAGTGAACGTGGATGAACTGTCACACTAATAATTGTGAAAGTGATCGTGAATTTATTATTAAGTTAATTTAGGAATAGAAAATATTAAGTGTGAAAGAAAGTTGAACGGGCAAAAACACATAAGTTTTACTACATAAATTTAATCGTTTTTACCATTCTTATGATTGTGAGTATTTTTAAGGAAAAATTTAGACACGTTAAACAGAATGATCCGAATCATAATTATCTACTAAACTGAATGGACCGTACGAGTTTTGTTCATTGAACTCACCTCTACAGTCTACACGCAATAATGATCCTAATGAACTGAATAAAAATATATCACACTTTTATTTGGCCAGATACCAAATTAAAATGAAAAAATATAAAATAAAATACCGTTTAGATTCGGTTCTGAAATTAAATAAACACCGTTGGTCTAGTGAATTCGCTCAGTAAAATTATGACTTCATGTGCTATATTCATATTCTCCTTTTTATTTGGTGCTACAATATTCGTAGGGCAGGGTCTTTCATTGACCATCACTGAAGCGCTTTGTCTGTTGGTCTATCGATAACCAGATATTCCTGGAGCGGCTGCCCGAATGAGTAAACTGGTTGTGCAGACAGCATTATGCCCACGATGGTTGTTAAGCCAAATTATATATAATAATAAGATTTTTTTTTACTTTTAAATATGTATATTGTTCAATCTCGTTCAATATAGCAATACGGCCTGGCCATCTCCTCCTACTGAAATAAAGAAAAATCTCGTTCAATATATGTAATGTTCAACTAATCTAATGACTAACATTACGCGCTGCTGTTTAATTCAAATCAAGGTGACAAAAGAAAGATACAGAGGACTTAATAAAGTACTTTATTGATATTTTTTTATTCTGTATAAACGACTGTACATACTTTAAATCGCAATCTTTTGACCTCGAAACATTTAGTGCATTTGTGTTTTCAAATGAGTGTCTGTGACATCGGTGCTGTCAAGTTCAATTATTTGGTAATGCTCATATGATTGCTTGCGGCCATACATTCAGTATTGAGGTTGATCGCTTGGAAATGCGATGTTGACACACAATAAATAAAGCAATTTATTAAACGTGACAACGATTCTACAAGATCAGCATTTTGCGGAGGTTGTTTGTTGGTACCCTCTTAACTTGCACTATAAATTGCAATCTCAACGAAAACATATCGATGTTTTAATAATTTTATATCGTTTTCGGTGCAACGGAAATATCACACAGTAAAATACACATTGCAAAAGATTATTTTTACATGTGCATCAAATAGGGATTGTCTGGAAGTTAAGAAGTGATGAAATAGACTTCTAACAAGGGTCGTCATTGCTCAAAGCCCGTGCGAGCTGCCTCCAAATCGTTTTAGTGGGGTTTAGTATTTTCATTTTGCAACGATTAGTATCTAAGTTTATATTTATAGTGTAATATAAAAATCTCACCTAGGAAAATCATCAATGGTTCTATTTTTTCACTCAACAGGTGGTGCACTGGACCCCGGCATCGATCTATTGGAAGCACTAAATCTACACTCAAATCTATCCCAATATCCAGGGGTAAAGATTACACCATCCAGAGTTTTTCATTTATCAGGTAAGATTACTTTAACCTGTCATAAAGTGAAATAATCAAAAGCTTCTAAATCTGTTAAATTGAGCCTTTATTGTTGTAATTTTTGGAATAAATTAATAATTTAAATTTAAAACAGGAAAAGTGCAGTGTTAATGTATCGCTACACCCTAGCAAACCAAACTATATAGATTATAGTTTTCAAACAAACTAATTATAGCTTACGAAACGTTAGTAATATTTATCCAACATTGCCTTAATCACGCCTTAATCATCACACTTTTATTGAACAATTTCTTACTCAATAACAACCCCGTGCCCCTCCCTACCGTTTCACTCATTCAATGGTACTAGAAAACAAGTTCTATTGTTTTAAAAGTACAAGTTCTATTCTCAAAAAAAGAACGAAAATAGTAAAAGAACGTCACGGGAAATCAGATCTACTTCAACCACTTTGCCATTATTCAATAAATTTTATTCCCAGACAACGCTAGAAAATCATCTAAAGTGACAGACACAGTTATGCGTTTGCGGACACAGACTTTTCCATGGTTTATGTGTATTATATTGACCGGAATTGGCGGCTATACATTTATCCAGGAAGAAGTCTAGACAACGGCAACACTATGCCCGTGCACTTTGCAAAACCGTCTAGACTACGTCTTTTTTTTTGTTGTTGCTATATTTGCAAATGAAGTGATTCTGCGACAACTTTTCCGATGGGTTACCATCCAAGCGCTCACGCAAGGTGCTCTGCTAAATGTACACATTAAAATTGGTTTGTTTATATGGGATAATATTACCTATGTAGGGAGGGGCTGACTGTTTACCTACTACACATGAATTTAATGGGAAAAAACCCTAGTTCACCAACTCTTAGAACGACTCAACCTAATTGTTTGTAGATTCCTCAAATAGATGAGTCACATTGCTAATGAAGGAGAACATGTTTAGTTATAAGGAAGTGTTTCAACTTAGCAACTTGTTTGTTTTTTATTAAAACAGTTTTTAAAATAATCATTATTATCTAGCAATACGGCCTGGCCGTTACTATTGAATAAAAAAAATATTATTATCTAAACTAGAAATAGCTAGGGCCGGCTCGGTGGTCCAGTGGTAATGGCGTAGGGCTGTCAAAAGGCCCGTCGCCGGTTCGAATCTCATTCGAACCACTGCCGCCGCCCCCCATACGCCGGATTGGCTATCCTGCTATCGGCACACTAAATCACAACCCTCCATACGCAGGATTAACAATCTTGATATGGATGGGTACACTCAGTCACAGAAAGAGCCAAAGCACATTAGTGCTCTGGTTAGGCCCTTGACCCTACTGGGTTGTTGTGCCACCAAAGAAAATACTAGAAATAAAATGCAAATTTCATCTCATTCTGATAAACTGCAGCTTTAATGTAGGTAATCGATTATTTTTAAAGAAATCACATATGTAGGTAATGTGATTTCTTTAAAAATAATCGATTACCTACATATGTTGCTATGTGAAAACTAAAATTCTAATACCCATCCCAGTTCATCAGGAATATCCCGTTTTGCAGTAGTCAAGTAGGCCTCTCCCCGGCCTCCTCAAAATAATTAGATGCCTTTCAAAAACCCACCTTTCCATTCATACCCAGAAATCATACCCATGCATATTGGTTGAAAGCCAAACTTCCTGCTGAAGCATTTATGTTGATGCTATGTTGAATGGGGCGGTTTGTACGAATATCATTAATAAATCATCGCTGCGACAGTTACGACCGATTTAGAACCATTAAGAGAATTATCACTATAAACACTAACCCAATTGTGTGTGAGTTAGGGTAACACAAAAGAGAAAAAAAAAAAATAAAACACACAGACACACAATCACAATGAACATAGAATTCCAAATACCATGAGATACGTTGTGGAAATGTGATGGAAACATATTATTATGAAATGGTAAATGGATTTTTGTGGAACAGGTGTTGAACCGCACGTTTGCTGCATATGTGCAGAGGATGAACATGTTTATTTATCTCACACTGTATCGTACCACTTCACTTTATTCAGGGTTGTCCAAATCAAAGCACTTGTCGGTGCCGTCACTTTACTCGACGAGATCGTCTGTCTCTCTTGTATTGCCTGGATCAGTCGTCTTTCAAATCTCCGACAGGCTAGACGATAGCGTACTGCACAGAAACGATAGTGAAAATGGAAAATGTTGTGCAGTTTCGAAAAGCATTCAACATATTTTTGATTATGCTGTGTATGATAACAATAAGTAGTACAAAACTCAACAATATTCTCTATATAAGTGCCGTTGCATCACCAAGTCACTTTCTATGGTAAGAATGCGCAAGTTCAAGCTCGCTGTACGCTTACGAATTTTACTAATTACAGGAGTCAGCAGTTTGCTAAAGTTCTTGCTAGTAATGATCACAACGTCACCTTACTCAGCATCTATAAGGAAGGATATCAAAACAATCTACACTACCTGAAACTAGATGGCGTAGAAGAGGCACTGTCACTGGACCACATTGTAGATTACTTGGAGTTGCACTCTATGTCTCCTGTAGAATTATTGACATCATTCTTTGAGCTTGAACATATGGTGTGTGACCTCTCAATTAACTCTAAGCAATTTTTAAATTTGTTAAGTTATCCAAAAAACTTTAAATTCGACCTCGTTATACATGACCACCTGGCTGGCCCTTGTTTACTTCTTTTGTTAGAACGGTTCCATTTCCCTCCGCTAGTGATGGCATCGGCATCGAATATTCTTTCTACTGCGGAATGTATCCTGGGATCTCCTCTGTATCCAGGATTTATTCCAACTTATCTTAAAGAACCACCAGCAACTTTTGGGTATCTGGAAAGACTGTATAATTATATGCTTACATCATATGAATTGTTTTACAAGTGGCACTACAGCAACCCTCGAATTGACCACTTGATTCAAACCCGTTTTCAAAAGACATTTTCAGTTTCTCACCTCGAATCTACTGCAAAGATAGTTCTTATGAACTCAATACCTTTTTTAGAATATCCAGAACCTCAGATTTGGCGTGTAATCAACGTTGGTGGGCTGCACATAACTATTCCAAAACCACACTCTACACATTCGTACCAACGAGTGAATCAAACATATGACAAGTGTGTTTACATATCGTTTGGGAGTAATCTTAAAATTGATAGCTTAGATAACCAAATAGCACAAAGCATAGTTGCAGTGTCACGACTTTTACCCAACATAAAGTTTTTGTGGAAAGTGGATATAGAGCAAGCAGTAATTGATGATCTCATCCCAAATAATGTTATAACTAGAGATTGGTTTCCACAAAACGATATTCTAGGAAGTGGAATGGTTGATATTTTGATTACACATGGAGGGCTTTTGACCATCCAAGAAGCAATGTGGTACGGAATACCTATGCTTGGTATTCCTAATTACGGAGATCAGTATCAAAATGTTCAACGCATTGAGCGACTGGGAATTGGCAAGATACTTTATCTTGAAGAAGTAAATCCCGTAACGTTGCACAGTCTCTTACTTAACTTGATCAGTGATAGAAGGTACGTATTCGATTTAAAAAATGTGTAACGACATCGTTATAGCTGTCATTTTCATTTTATTTCTTTACCAGGTTCAAAGAAAGAGCTGCAACAATATCAAAAGTAATTCGTGATGACCAAATAACACCTCAAAAGAAAGCTCTTTGGGCTGTAGAATGGGTATTAAGAAATCATGGTATTATACACCTGCTAGAAGATTTAAATGATGTGGGATACGTGCAAAAGCATTGTTTGGATGTTTTTTCAACTGTTATGTTAAGTTTGATGTGCATAATTTTTATTTTATATCGTATGATAAATGTATGCGCTAGGTTTGTAATAAACAGAACGATAAGGAAAAATAAAATTGAATAAATTTGCTTTCATGCGATAAGAGATCATTTGTGCTGCAGCTTAATCGATTACAATTGCAATACATGTAAAAATAATAGAATAATCAAGTTCAATTCAATCTCATAGAAGAATGCTTTGGATATGTCAATTCAGGAAATTCTGTGTATGTCTTGCATACACAATTATGTCGTAGTGACCACAGTAGGAAAACCATGCTTTAACAATGAAGATTTTTAGTAGGCTAAAAAATAAAATATAGGCATCTTTTCTACAACATTCTAGAAGAAGCCTGAATAATCGTATTACGACGTCATGAGTAAAGCAAAAGAGACGTTACAGAATTTTGATGTAAAACTAGCCTTAAAAAGAGGTTTCGGGATCAAAACACAGAAACTGCATAGATTTCCCAATCTTAGATTAGGGGCAACTAGTGGGAAGGACCTGGCGAATAGTTAAAATGGAATGAAAGTGGGAATAAAAGAGTCAAAGACTCTGTCCCCCGGTCGAATCTACGTTGCAATACTTCGACTCCTGTCGAGAGGCTTTTTAACTGATTATCTAGGTACGCAACACAATGTATTCGGTGATTTCTTTTTCCATATGTTAGGCTTCTCTGTCGTTGAAATTGCATAGTAATAAACACAGGTGCAAAACTTTGTTCCCTCAAATCATGCACAGGAATTCCACTGCATTGCATGCATTGCATACATTGAATCACTTCGTCGATAGCAAGTATTAGATTATTATTGAAGTTAGTTAGCCATAAAAAACTTCTATGTATAAAGGAATATATGAAGGATGAAGGAAGGGTGAGGTATCGAGGACTCAGATAGTGTTGATTCAGTTGTGGGAATTTTATTTAATCTCTCTTTATATTGGGCGTTATAACC
>KB671572.1:69988-112504 GCA_000349105.1 Anopheles epiroticus | reverse complement strand
GTCATATGCGGCCTTAAAATCTATGAAGAGATGGAACGTGTTCAGCTGTTGTTCTGCCATCTTCTCCAAGATTTGCCGCATGGTGAAGATCTGATCAGTGGTTGATTTCCCATTTCGGAATCCTCTTTGATAGTGTCCAACTATCGATTCAACGTATGGGACAAGTCGATCCTGTAAGATCAGGGAGAATATTTTGTAGGCAGTATTCAACACCGTAATACCCCTGTAGTTGTTGCAGCTGTTGCAACTTATCTCCCTTCTTGTATATGGGATGGATGATGCCGAGATTCCAGTCACAAGGCATCGATTCGCCATTCCATACCTCAGTCACAATTTGATGAATTTCATTTTCTAGTATTACACCCCCGTTTTTGAGCAGTTCTCAGTTCTTTTATGTAGTGTCTCAGTTCTTTTGTGGAAATTATCCATCACTAGCCCAGAGCACTGGACGATACCATCTTTTAGGATGGCACTACATCCCCCATAGGTTCAAAGTTTACATACAAAGCTTAGCAATGTAACATTTAATCGCTTTTTAATCTATTTTTTTTTGGTATTACTAAACAAATGAAATAGATTTAAGACTATTTTGTGACTTTGTGAAAAATCTTAACCACATTAAGATTTAGCCAAGACAAATTCAAACAAACAACGAAACCGTACCAACAGATTTAAAACTAGTTTTTTTTATAGGTTTTCTATGTATCGTTCACCATATAAGTTATCCGTTGAGAATATATTACAATTTTACTGGATTGTTTTGTTTTCAAGCTGTAAATATGATCTAGATTAAGTTATGTCCATACTCTTCCTCTACGCACCGAGACCAAACCTGTTAACTAGTATCCAAAATCATTTATGTGATTTGAAGCTTAAATAATTCCTAATTTTCATATTTCTCATTCAAGTTGCATGCTGGTTTGTGCCCGCCCATCTGTTAAAGTCATAACTCATATAAGCCAAACAGGTTCATGGTGGTGTATAAATCACCTCTTGTTTAATTTCCTGATTCTGACATGCTCCTTTGATAGTTTGCCATCCTCCCTCGCGCAATCATTACGTGTCCAACCATTGGAATCAATTTCGTGTGTTATGATTCTTGAATACAATTCCATCTATTGTTTAGTATTTCGTTCCATACAATGGAAATAGCACAAAACCCTTAGACACTTTAGACACCTGGTTATCGATAAGTATATTTTAACCATACATTCTTCACTGTCTGTATGTAAGTCGTATTGGTTCATTTGATTCCATTGGTTTAAGTAAGCAAATAGTTTGATCACTTTTTAAATGGTTTATAGAATAAAAAGTAAGTACAGCAAGCCTATTACTAATACAATAATAACTTATAAAGGAAAATAGTGTGATATTAAAGATCCAATGTTTCTTTCACTCTTGCAACTATTTATGCGTGAGATTAGACCAGCTTTGATGGACCTATCCTTTGCATTTAAAAATAACGCTAGTTATTGCTATGTTGTAGTGTGGAAAATGTCAAAATTTCAGTTTAACATTTTCATTTCTAAATCTAAACTCCATGGTTCACAAAATTTCGATGCTGTCGCTATCGAATGACCTGTCGCAATCACAAATAGCCAGGACGGTAATAAATAATATCGCGTGAACATAGTCCGTCTGTGTGAGACATTAGTCGCCGCACCGTTGTGTTGTGTATCGTTTATTCACCTACGTTAGCGACATACTGTACGAAGGTATTACTTTTAAAATAAAACTAGAACAATCCTGTACATGACCTGAGCGCATGAATATCAACTCTGTGGCATGCACGACAACAATTCGTGTATATGTTTTTCTAGCAATCTTGATACTATCTTTACCTTTAAGGAAAGGCTACTCCAATTTGTTCTGTTTTGATTGTGATTCAAATTGTGGTTTAATAGCAAGTACATTTTTAATGATAAAAACTTGATGGCATACGTTAGGTGGTAAGCTCTAAAATCCGGAACTAAATTCCTGAAACGTCGCACTATCATTTAAAAAATGTGAAAAGAGAAACAGGAGGGAGTTTGACTGTATTTCTTATGCGTTATTTTTATGTATTTATTTCAGGTCTCGATCGAAATCTTGTTCTTCCGGCTGCGGTTTTTCACCGGGCAGTCGAGCAGATGAAAAAATCTCCTGAATTTACGTTTTCGGTTGTCCTAAAGCAAGAGCAATCAAACTCTGGGACCATTATATCATTTTCCAACGGAATTAATAGGTAGGTTTCAAACTTCCACGATACATAATTTTCCTCTTCAAACTCTTTTCCTTTCCCGTCTCAACTCATCCTCATAATAAGCACATGTACAAGATATAGTACATTTACTATTATCTTCTCGGCCAATGCTTTGATCGAAACAAATAGTTGAAATACAAAGCCAATGTTATTTCTTGTTTCGCAATTAATTATTAGATTGGTATTTTAGTACAAGGCGACTGCAGAAACACGTGAATCTATTGCAAGTCGTAAAATTTTAATAGATTTAAAAGATTTCATAGATAGATTTCATAATCTAATCCATCCATAGATTTCTAATCCGTTCAAACCTTTTCTTTGCCGGCCGTTTTTGCTTCACGCACTTTTTTGTGATTTAATTTATTTATTAGTATGCGTAATAAGAAGATTCGCATTTATTATTGCAAAAAATCATACTATTGTTTTTTTTAAGTTTAAGACATTTTCCTAAACGATGCGACTGACTACAAATTTTTGTATAAAAATGTCACCAAACATACTTAGAAGTTCTATCCATGAAATGGACACCAATGTGTTTGGCTGTTTTTATTGACTGTACCCAAATGGGATTCGATGCGACATCGGGCTTCATGGCAGGCCTACGCCATTACCGCTAGACCTCCGAGCCGGTCAAAGATTGGTTAATAACGTTTAAGCGATGCTTTCGTTTATTTAAGACTATTCCAACATTGATATTAATGTTCAAACACATTTCACCAAATATTCCTCCTTTCATTCATCAGTTATACATGGATAGTAGCCTACCCAAATCCTTCTATTCCTCTTCGATTTTCTGTTTGCCCAGATTTTCTCCATGAACTATTATTCTTCTTTTTCTCTAATCCTAATCGAAACATTGTAATAATTAATATTAATGTTAAGGTATTTAGAATTACAATCAAGTGGAAGACGTGACGAAATACGTTTTCATTACACACACATAACAGCAGCGGGTGCGACGCAGATTCTTACGGAAACATTTCCGTATCGACTTGCGGACGATATCGAGCACAAGGTATCGCTTACCGTCAGCGGCACTGAAATGCAACTATTCATCGACTGCCATCCACTGTATAAAAGAGTGACACATTTTTTACCGGATAGAAATTTTAGTGCTTCCAATATGCAATTATTCGTCGGACAAAGGAACTCTAATAGTCATTATTTATTTAAGGTAAGGTGGCGATCGTTAAAACAATTGTCAAACAGCGCATTAATTCATGTCTTTCATTATTTGGTTTTGCAAATCCAAACACAGGGAGAATTAAAAGATTTACGTCTTATCAGTGGGTCTTACGGTTATTTATCTCAATGCGAGTTGATGGATGCACAATGTCCTACATGTGGACAGTTCTTAGAGTTAGAAAATGCTTTATTAGAATTAAAACAAACAATGTCACTGTTAACAAAAAGGGTAAGTAATGAAACATGCCTACAAAACCGAATTCCGTCTAATTGTCCTAAGCATTGTCTGTTGCAGCTAGTGGAAGCAGAGAAGCGTGTCTCGTACATTGAGGAATGTGATTGTAAAAAATCATGCTTAATAAATGGTACAACTAAAAACGATGGGGATGCCTGGGATATTGGGTGCAGTCGTTGTGAGTGCAGACAAGGCGTAGTCAAATGTGGTCCAAGACCATGTCCAGAGGTTAAATGTAAACATCCAGTATTAAAAGATGGCGAATGTTGTCCAGTGTGTTTGAGTAAGTACTAATCAGCTCGTACATTAATTGCTAGATATGTAATATATTACTAGATGAACCCAGAGTGCCTAGAGTGATACAACTAGGAGCATACACATCAACTAAGGATAATTATGATTAGCTTCCCATCATTTATGTAGTGCAAAAATGAAAAATGAAACTTTAACTATCGGTATGGACAGATCATACTAATATCAAATACACCAATAGGTTTCATCTACTGCTTTCCTCGCAAAAAAAAACTGGAGAACGTTAGGGTATAATGTTTGAAAAGGGTTATTGTAATAGCTGGTATGCCAGGGTCTTTTGTATTGCCTGCATAGCCATACTCATAGAAGCATCTGTTTTGGTCGATATGGCTATTTTGTAATATTTGTTATAACCATTATCTATGAACAATTAGTCAATCATAATCCAGTGAAGGAGTATGGAGACATCATCATCAATAGCTTTTCTTAGAATCACATTAAGTCTCTAATTGATTGTTTATGGACGTGTCACTGAACGGTACTTTTCGTTCCCGCAATGGCTTCATTACCTGCTGTAATGAATTGTAAGTTAGAAGGCAACCCGTCCCGTATTGAAGATAACACATAAATTCATTCAAGTGAAGAAAGAGGCATTCAATGAATAGAGAAAACCGGTTAGGAAGGAACACCTGACGTTCGAAAACAAAGTAGTGAAGATGAAATTTTTAGCATGAAAGCACGAGTCAGTCACTTTTTTTTAAATAAATTGCAGATTATAAAATATGTTTTGTTTTCTCTTTTTCTCTTTTGCAGAAAGCTGTTACATTACTAAGAAAGACTTTGAACATGGTGAAATCCAAATCTTAGGCTGTAGAAACTGTTCGTGCGTAGATGGTAATATGCACTGTGAATTCCTGCAATGTCCAGAGCTAAAGTGTCCGCCGGAGCAACAAATGTCAGTGACGGACGAGTGCTGCAAATTTTGTCAAGGTATTTCATCGTTTCCATTAATATTGCCACCTCAAGAGCACATATCCTTGGGAGACACACATCAGCAGCTTCGAGAGCAACGACACCAACAACGCCATGAAAAACTTACACTTCACGAGCAAGCGAAAGATTCGTTTCAAGTGAATCATTTTCAACAGCAGGAACACGATGAGCGTATAGAACTTCACGATTCATCAAATAAAGCTGAATCCAGCGGACATGCTAATTTGACAGAAGAAAATGAAAATTACGAAAAGACAAAAGGACCAAATGCATTTAATGCACATAGTAA
Organism: Anopheles epiroticus; assembly: GCA_000349105.1. Lineage (NCBI taxonomy): Eukaryota > Metazoa > Arthropoda > Insecta > Diptera > Culicidae > Anopheles > Anopheles epiroticus. Next base: position 107,308 of record KB671572.1, on the reverse strand, counting down.
TTCTCAATTAGTTAGAGAATTTCTCATCGATCAAATGACAAACAATGAAGAAATTGATCGTGAGGATGCTATCGACAAGCTTAAGCAAGGCGAACAAAAGTCTTTGGACGAGGATGATCAAATTCTCTCAATGCTGATCATCACTAATGATGGTTCGCATGCACAGATGGATTTCCTTGATGGTCAACGTGTAATTCAGCAAAAAGACATAAATTTCAAATTGAGCCACCAGACCCAAGATAAAGAAGTTGATCAAGAGGCAAACCTAAATTCAGGGAAATTCACCAGAGAATCCGACGCTTTCCGATGATTGAATCGTTTTATGCTACTGTGATTGAGTGTTGAGCTCTAGTCGAACGTTATCTCTCGTGTGGATTATGTATTTAAGAAACTACAAATATGAAGTAAAAGTCTTCATATACGGCACGTGATGGATGTTTGAAGTAACAAATCATACATGCAGCATCTATGCTTAATCGCTCCTTCATTTCAATCATCAAATTCGCACTTTTTACCACTCGCATAATTCATCCAACGAGCGCATCTTCACTAGAGCGTTAGCTACAAGCACTTGTCTGCTTAGACTTTGGCTCATAATCATCAAGAAAACAGGAAAAACACAGATGTACTTGGTTTAGTTCTACTTCATGCTGTCCCTAACATTCTGTGCCCTAAAACATCTTCATCGCTTTGCGTCCCAAAATGTTTTACTGCTTTTGAGGGTTATCGAAATTATGCTAAACTATCGAACAGCAACAACAAATCTGATGTTAAGAACGCAGCTGTGGTTCTTGGCTTGAAATACTAATCACAATCTTCGGGCATTGCTTTTATATTATTTTAACCAACCAACTAACAGTTGTCTGCATAAAACAAACGAAATTTACTAATGAATATGATCTGTTTTTCTTTTCATGTCTCGCATAATACTCGTTTTGGCACTACGATACTACGCAATAACATAATTTTTCAAAAATGTTCAATCTCTTGGAACATTATGAATAACTGCTATCAATAACCAAATACTCTATATGCTTCACTAATGACGCTTTGGGAAAACAACACTTTTTGGAATATTGTATGCGCCATTCGCTACTACTTCCTAACCTGCTAGGGGTGGACTATTGCTCAAAAGGCCATGCATGTCATAATAACGCTACGTGTCTTAACCTTAACACCAAGTACACGTGTACCTGTCGTTCGGGCTTCCACGGAGATGGGTATCAATGTTTCGGTAAGTAGCGGTTCCTAGTACCTAACCATTTCATATCCATTCAAGCAAACAGCAATGTAAATATAGCTCTATATATTGAATAAATTTTGCCTTAATTTTCACTTGAAACGGTTTAAGAAAACAACAAGTTTGAAATCATTGCATTGTGTGAAGTGTCTTGAAAGACATAGAATTTTGTTTTAGCGTGTAATTGAAAGCTTTTTCCATGTTATGTTTTGTTCTTAGAATCTCACTCGAGTGCAAACTAAATGCTAGTGAGAGATTGTTAAACCTTCTCGTCCTTCGTCGAAAGCTTGTTAATGAGTTGTGAATCCAACGTTATAAAAAATTACAACCCCAAATAGCACAAGACAACAAAAAAAATAAGTATCATTATACAAAGATTCGGTTACGCACATCCTATTAAATAAATATTCTAACAAGAATCTAACATTAATGCATCTTCAAATTGAACAACCAAATTGTTTATCAGCTTTTTTGTCACATATTTTTACATTTCAACGCTTCATCAAGCACATTCCAAAGTATGCAATAGAAAATCATCACATTTCATCAACACATCATCATATCATAAACTGACGATTCATTTTTTACATTTTGGCATTTCGGGGCTTCGTAAGACTTTTTGGTAGATTGCCAAGGTATCGAAAATATCATTACCGATGTCTCAATAACTCAATTCAGCAGCGATCAAAAATACCGCGCATGTTTGATAGTATGAATTGAATCAGCAAGTCAAAGTGGTATTCAATGACAATAATCTGCAACATCATGGTTTTGTTTTGTGATGTATCATGATCATATATCATTACATCATTTATAATAAGAACATAGAACCATCGGAAGTACATGTGTTCTAAAGTGTCATTAAACGATACTAACTATCTAACTATTAAATGACACTGAATATGATAGATTAGCTTTGACTAGATGTAATTTTCTGGTTACTTTTAATTAATGATATTATTTATTTTTAATTATTCATATGACCTTATCAATAGTCGGCGACAACGAAACTGCTGCTGAAAATGGTTCATAGTTTATTTCTTTCGTTCAACTATGTCCTCATAAAATTCAATAAGATAAGAAAATTCAATAAATAAATTCAATAATTTAGATACTCCACATAGGCGAAAACCACGGCCCCACAAGCGACCGCAAGGTGGTGGCGGCAGCGGTAATAAGAGGCAACATCACAAGAATTCTACTCACAGAAATAAACATTCAAAGAAAAAGAAGCACGATCATGCATTACAGTTGCAAACTGCAGAAGGTGAAATATGAAGTCTTTGTTTTATTTTATGTTCTAATACATACATTTCTAATTTGTTTTTCAAACATACCAACTCATCACTCAAACATTGTTTAACATTTAGACATCACATGAACAAGGGCGAGAAGAAAAAAACACCGCACTCTAACGAACAATACATTTACGATTAAGAAACAACACGTAAAACTTATACTTTACTAGATAGTATATAACTGTAGCAATACATGAAAAGCACATTCGAAGAAGGAAGTGTTTACTTACTAACTTATGATTTTTTGTTACTCTTTTAACTGTTGGTAGACATGCAAAGAAGAGTTAAACATTAAATAGTCATTATTAACGATACATTTTCTTAATGTTTTGTTATGGTTATGGTTTTGTTAACCATTAAATTATCTAAATTACCAAATCTCATAAAACAATAAACATTAATAAAGTCTCAATATAGTGTACTAATCTATGGGTCTAGAATCGAATGGATATGTTGTTTAAGCGTCTAGGTATGAAGCAGCTATTCTGCTGTAACTAATACACTTTTTCCTGTATTTTTTAATGTCAACTACAACGTGCAGATGTGGATGAATGCACTCAACAGGGTGGTCTTAATGGTAACCACTGTCATCTTAACACACGATGTGTTAACACCTTTGGTTCGTACATTTGCGAATGTTTACCTGGCTATCGCAGACAAGACAAGTTTAATTGTGTAGAGATGGACGAATGCAAGTCTGGCGAGCACAATTGCCACGAGAATGCAGATTGCATCAACACGCTTGGTTCATACCATTGCCGGTGTAAGGAGGGTTACACAGGCAACGGGCAAGACTGCAGACGTGAGTTTCTATGTCAATAGTGGTAGCTTAGCAATGGATTTAACATATAAATTACGGTTTTCTCGCATGCCCATTTTAGCCGTCTGTAATCAAACCTGCTTGAACGGTGGCGAATGTCGCTCGCCCAACGTCTGTACATGTCGAACGGGTTACATTGGGGAATCGTGTGAAAAAGATCTAGATGAGTGTGTAACAGGATTGCATCGATGCAAGGACACGACGGACTGTGTGAACATGCCTGGCTGGTAAGTAGATAATAACAATGCAGAAATTAAATATGCAATAAAGATCAATGTCCTTGAATTAATAAAATTCATTTCGAACAATTTGACCATTTACGCGGTTCCATAGCTTTGTATTGCCCACTACATTTTTTTATTTATCTTATATTGCACTGATGTATGATTTGAGCTCCATCTTTATACTAGTTTAATTAGTTTTGCTTTAGCTTGTACTAAGCTTGAAATTAAGTAATCTAAAATAAGTAAATGACAAGGTAATAAAAAAATATGCATTTTATTTTAATTTCCTTTTAAAAAATCAGTAGATGTTCATAATGTGTAACATTGTTGAAAGACTTACGTTTTTGTTTGTTCAATCTCACATTACTTATTATATACAGGTACTTCTGCAAGTGCAAGGCTGGATACGAAACCAAAGGCAAAGAATGTGTAGATATAGATGAGTGTTACCTCAACACGCACAGCTGCCACCCAACGGCCCGATGCGTAAACACACCGGGACACTTCAAATGCGAGTGTCCGGTCGACGGCGATGCAGATTGTAGATTAAGTTGTATGTTCGAAGACCGTGAACTGAGAGATGGCGACAAAGTATCCCCCAGTAACGCGCCATGCAAAATATGTACCTGTTCGAAAGGTGTTATCAGCTGTGTGGAACCCCCATGCAACTGTTCGACATGGCGTCCAGGGGTCGTCAGTGAGCTGTGTTGCCCACAATGCGATCCAAAACAATCTTGCCAACACCAAGAGCTCAAGCATGTCACGTTTCGTAGTGGCGAACAGTGGATATATCAATGTCAAACGTGTGAATGTTTGGTAGGTACAATGATGTACGACATACGGCGAAATAATTAATATAATTTTTGTTTTTTTTTTCTTCTTTTGTTTGAATTCAGTACGGCGAATTTGACTGTTGGAATCTTGAATGTCCTCCACTAACATGTGATAATCCGATGCCGGCCGGCCCGGCAGATTGTTGTCCCCGATGTCCAGACGACAGGTGTGGTTTTCAAAACCTTACCAAACTAATTACCAGTAGTAGCAGCGAAGTAGGCGTCGGTATCGGAACAACATGTTTGTACGGAAACCACGTATACCCGCCTGGACCGTTCAAATATCCGTCCAGAGATTGTACCACCTGTTCCTGTAAGGTAAGTGTCGTCTTTTTTTCGTCAACATGGTTTTATAGATCGGTAGCACCTGCAGGAGCAACAGCAATTAGAACTTTTCTATTATTTTTAGTTGCTTTCAAAATGTAACCTTAAAAACAAATACAAGTTCAGCAATTAAGATTCATTATTGAGCAATAAAAAAAAAAGATATTCAAATGCCATGCTCCCTCAGTTAGGAACGACATTTTAATGTATTTGCTGTGGAGTCAACATTCTTTAACACTTATTATTAATCTCGCTTGGCCCTACGCAAGGACAGATGACATACTTTTCTATTTTTGCTAATCCACGTGATACTAACACCGTAGAAAAGCAACACAACGACTGAAGTTTACAGTTTTGCTTTTGGACATAATACCGATTAAACTGTTGATGTACAATCGGTTAAGATCTAAATAGAGATGTTGTCAATGCAAAATACACAAATATCGCATACTCTATGACCAAAGGTCATTAATCTTTTGTTTTTGTTTTTGCTTACTAAACAGTATTTTGAATAAATGAAATTGTTTAAATCCTTTGCAATGGAATAATACCTATCCATAAATTCATAATTTGCATGAGGATAAAATTATTGTAATAGCATCGTATTATATATGTATTGCTTGTAAATCTGTTGAACCTTGTTCAATTATTTAAAAGCTGGTCATTCAACTTAGTTTCCTGCATCTAAATTACTAAAATTTCGTTTTATAATCAGCTTCTAAAAGGCTCAGTTGAGTTTGCTTTCCTTCCCTAGGCATAAGGATAAATTTCCAGCTTTATAGTTTTAAATTTTGATCATTAACTTTTTGTTTAACTTCGTGTTTGTAAAGTGGGATGAGGAGAATTCAGTTCAGATTAAATTCTATCTTAAAAGTGCTCCTTTGTGCGAACTAATGAAGTATTGTGATTAAGTAGGACAAATGTACATTCTATTCGGATTGTGATAATTGAAATACGATCGATGATCCCTGAAAAACTACACATACTGTGTAAATGCAGCAACAATGTTCTGGAATTTTTTTTTTTCTTTAAATGATTTCACGTTGGAAAAACGAGAATCAAATAATTATATCTTTTGCAAGAAAATAACGATTAACAGCATTAACTGTTAAAGCTTACTGGTGTATATTGGGATATTAACTATAGTTAATACTGGAATGAAAAAATATTGCTGTAAATTTTAATAGATTAGTTAAATAATTTAAACTAATATTTACAGTAGGTTTCTTAGTTGCGCGATTACAAAAAATACACAAATTACAAAATTTGTCAGTGCTTTGTGCAAGTCAATTGACCACAACAGGTCTAATCGATCAGTGGGTTTGAATCTTTTTTTATAATTGTTCCAGTTTTCGTAGTTTTGTTTTTCTCTATTCATCACGCCTTGCCTCCATCTATCTCCTTGTCTATGAGAAAACCTAAGATGGCAAATCGTATTGAAAAAATACACTGCTTTTCCTGTTACTCTTCCAAAAACTGGTAATAATCCTCAGTAGGAGTTGCGTCTTAACCTTTGAAAAAACAATATACTAAAACGATACAAAACACTACCACTAGACTCTAAAAGTATACCTGTCGAATAATATGCTGATTGTAGCTAGATATGGGCAAGATCGTTTATCATTTCATTTTATTCATTGCTAGCTAGTAATTTCTACATTCAATAGCTCTCTGTTTAAAAAATATCATAACAATTATACTAAACTACATGACTAAACTAATTTAACCCTGTAACCTGCGAACAAATTACATTCCAGGTCCCCTACTGTGCCCTACTGGTGAGCAATTCCGCGTGTTGTGTGCATCGGTAAAAAATCACTCTTTAAATACACTAACATTCGAGTTAATTGTATGATTTTGGTTACTTCTTCTGTTGTTAATAATTGTTTTGATCTGTTTGTTTCGTTTTTCTTGTTAAAAGCTGTATTATTATTTAGTATAACTTTACTTTTGTTGTACTTACTGTTATGATTAAGCTGTGTTTGCCAACTGTATTATTTTGGCTACCATTTTCAAATCATGGTTTAAAGCAGTTCAAGTGCAGTAACCATGTTTTCCACTAGAGCAAACATCTGAAATATAAGATTTAACTGTGATAAGATTACACTGATTCAGATAAACCAAAGCAATAGCTTGCAAGTCCTCTAAGGAATATTAGTCCAAAGGCATTTTGGCCAAAAACAGTCTAATAAATGAAACCCATGATGCAAGATAGGCCAGATGCCAATTTCAAAATTTTAATGCATTTAACTTAGTTTATTACAAAAAAAAAACAACAAACCTCCCAAAAGGTGATACAGTACCAAGTTTCTTGAAAACAGTAGCATCCTTTCGAACATCAATGATACAAGAGTTTGCAAGTTATGTCTTTTCAGTCACAAATCGATCAAATATTTGCATAATGTCGATCATGCAGTAGATCATTACTCGCACTTCATTAACCCTCTGCATTACTCTGCATATTTGCTCATGTATGGATTGATATACCCAATCGTAAGAACTTTTGCAAATGTATAAAAGTCTTAATTTTCATCACACCGATTTTTACGATAAGTTTAGTTCATTGTTGATTCCATTGCTAATTCAATCACTAACTCAATGTGCTATGACTCAATTTACCTCAAGAAATGGTTTTTTTTTTCTTTTGATTATCGTAACAAATATTTGCATTCAATTCGTTACTAAGAATTCCCTGCTTGTGGACGGTGTGTCTTACGATTACAAAAAAAACATGCTCAATGTTTTTGAAATTTATTTTGAAGTAACTTAATGAATCATATAATTAATATATTTGAATACAATTGATTTATTTTACAATATGATTTGATTAAGTTGTGTTTGACAAAACAAAAAAACATTCTGCACTAACTATGTAAAGCGATATTGTTGATCAAGGAATCGCATTTAGATACTTCAAACCGATAATTTTTACTAATCTTGTTTCTGAGCACTGAAATATTAGAAATAAAACTAATTGTAGTGAAATCTATTCAACTTAGTTTGATTTTCTAAATTTTGTACTATTTTCGGTAAATTGTGTCCCATGTGGTCTATGCTGCAAGTTACGAATATAGCGTTCGCTTAGAGTTATGTTTTTGCACCATAACACTTTATCAAAAAGTCGGTGTTTTCAAGGCATTTGGCAGCTTAATTTTACAAACAAAAAAAATTATAGATTTTTTTTCATTCATATCTTAGGCAGCAAAACAAAATCAATTTGTGATCAACTTTTTTCACTTTGTCATACACTGTTACTACTGCAATTCCCGAACTGTTGTTTGTTTTTGAAAGTAATTTATACATTTAAACATGATTATTTTATGAGCCCTTTTAACACCCTGTGCAGGCTTTTCTGTATATAATTTTTGTTGCATATTCATCTGTTTGATTAAGATTAAAATTTTTAACTTAGACTTTATTTTTACAATCAAATTTGTTTTCTTAGAGGCTCTGAACCTTGACGTTTAACCATAAAACCAGCAATAAGTTTTACGTTTGCTAGTTAAGCTACAACATTTTTTACTATTGTTTTCGTTTTTTTTTTCTTTTTCTTCGTTTCAGTATTACCTAATGCACCATATTCCATTGATGTGTTTGTAGTTAAATGTTGTTAGATGATGAATGTATTTAACATTTTTCATAACAGTAGAGCGAGCAAGCATGATTTCATTATTTTTTGCACGGCAAGCATATGACTGTTCACTCCATTCGATACAATGAAATGTATATAGCAATGAAACTACATTTGTAGAGAGAATTTTATAAATGAAAGAATAGGAATATTCAAGAACTAATCTTCGTACATGGAACGTAAACTTAATCGGTTTTGAAAATATTTTAATAATACATTGGTACAACAACCAAAACCAAAAACACTATCATGCTCAAATCGATCCTGAACAAAAATGATAATCATTCAAAATTGATACTATTAGCGTATGTGAATATCAAAAGTCAAGTCAAATAGCTGCCATCAATTTTTTGTGCATTGTTATGTGTGGAAAAGGTTCTTAAATATTTACGAAAAATTAATTTGTATTTGCCAATATTTTACCGATAAGTTTTGTAGGATAATTGCCTAGTAAGCGCACTAGTGTTATCTGATTTAACTGTGTTTTAATTTGTTGTCTTATTCTTTCCCTTTCCAAATGCTACATCACCATGTGTATCGCCTTTCTGGGTTTACTCAACACAATCAACACATGCACGCACATCGTCGAACAATATTTTCAACATAATTAATAAAACTGCTGCACAACACGATTACACGAACATATCAATGCAAACAACGTTCTGGATAATTTAACAACACCTATTTTAAACTTTCCCGTTAACATGTTTTAACGTTACAATGGATATTCGTGTGCCACACTTGCTTTGGTATTATCAACATGCACCAATATTTGTACCTAATTCAAATCTTCTTGGCTTGTCAACATTAATCAACATCTTGCACTCTAAACGTCATACGAACCGATGCACACTTTTCAACCGAATACAAAATTTATTGCATCATGCGCCTACATGCACTTGTTAAACTAAACATCGTTTTGAATTTGAACAAACCTAATCTATTCAAATGTCTTAACTCATTCACCAATCCTTCGTTTTTAAACACCTTACGCAATACGGAAACTGTCGTGTTGTTGTTGTTGTTGTTGAACACGGATTGCATCAACCACTCTCGTGCTTCTCGTTGCCATCGAAACTCAACTTTATGCAATGCAATGTAGAACGGCAAAATTACCTGCCGTTACGACGATAACTGCAGTATTGCTGACAATCGTGGTACACTACGAATGGTGGAAGAGCATAATGCGAACAATCGGCTCATCCTTAGTACTTCTAATCGTAAACCATCGCAAGCAACGACCCCAAAGATGTTGGTGCTCCAACAGCAGCAACACCATCATTTGCTTCATAGGACACCACCGGCGGTCAATAATTTACCGCAAGCGAATATTGCGCGATTCGATCGAAGCAGCCAAACAATACCAACCGAATCGCCCAATGCACGAGAAGCATCATCTAGGATGGGGGAATATGCAAGCAGCACAATTAGTAGTACACATCATGTTCAACAAAGATCAGGTGAAACATCCATTGCCAGCAGTGTACTTATTGCCTCGCCTCAACACCATGTTGGTAATAATATCGGAGCACAGTCAGCTGTGGCACATCCTACGGTGTCAGCAGCGGAGCGTATGTTTGAGCATGTCACTGAAGCAAGATCCGGCAACGAACTTTTGTTACCGTCGACAATAAACGGGAAAAATGTACAACGCAGCAACACTGAAAACCTTAAACCAGATACAAAATACATCCCCTCCGCTACACATCAACGGTCAGACACCACGACGGCTGCTGCTGCTGCTGCTGCAGCAATAACTCAGACAACGAAAATACATAATAAACGATCACTCTTGCAAAAGCTACCATTTGTCGATCCTGCCAGTGGAGTGGAAACAGATTTAGTAAAACTACGAAGTCGCCGCAACACGAAGCGTAGTGAGCGGGGATAAAACTGAAAATTCGCAAAACAAACCTGTAAACGCAAACGCAAACCAAAACTTTTCCAAAATTATTTTACGATTTTACTCAAAACTTATCGATACAACGAATTCATAATAACTAAAGGTTCTGCGCGGAACAAGTTTGAGCAATTTCTGTACATGATATCATACGCACATATTACAATACTCGATCGCATACATTCTCACGATGCTTGATTCAGTGATGCATTATGAGTTTTTAGTTATTATCTCTATTAACTCTTCAGTGTTCACATTTTTTTTTTTGTAGCTGTTTCGCTAGTAAATTTAACGAAAGCAAAATTGTGTTGTACAATGAACAAAGGTAAAATTAATAATAGCAATATGGCATGAACGTTGTTTCATCGTCAAACTCCGCAGTCATTAAATTTAATAAAAAAAAAAGAAAAACCGTCTTTGAAATAACAACCGGAAACTTGATTGGTCACGGTACATTGAATTACATACTTTTCAACGCGTATACTGTAAAATTTATGTTATATATAATATAAATACTACTTTGTATGTTATATGTACTATGTATAACACATGCCATTGTCTGCTCAGAAACCCTATCTGGTAGTTAAAAACAGTTCATTAAGTACAACCTCAAATTAAAATCAAAATCTCACTCATACCTGAATAAATATTAATATCAGTCAGGTTTTGACATTTTACGGGTCAACTGTTTCTGCGACAATGACCAACACATATATTCAATTGATTCCTCTCCAACTACGCCTTCAGAGAAAAAAAAATAATTGCAATGAACAACATACGGAACAACGGTTTTACGGTCAAGCACTCGACATAAATAATCTCAAATTTTGTACATTATTAAGGATTTCCTATGATGCAAAATAACATGAACGAAAACAATATCAAAAATGATTTGAATTGAGGTAAAATCTTTACGTAATTGCAGCGTTGAAGGTAATGCACACTTGCAAGTACATAGCTACATTACTGCATTTCCACAAAAGTTTGACACCAAGGAGGGTTATTCGTTTATAGCGGTGTATGAATAGTATAATACGTACCGAGAAACAGAATATTCTGACGAGCATTTAGGTGAGCTATGGGGTGCACTAATTCGTCAAGATTATTACTATGTGTTCGTTAGTTTTTGGCGGATAGGTAAAAAGTGCACAGACTTATCTCATCTCGTACTCATTTAAAAAACAAAAAGGACTTACAATAGGAATAGTCCTGTAGATAGTATAAAAAATATGGCAAATTGGTCACAATTTTTAACAAATTGCTTGGTTCTAGTCATTGATGGAAGGGAAATGTAAGAGGAATTATTTATTCATGTACCTATTTTGCTAATGTTTGTTATTGCGTTCCATTGCATTATTATTTAATGTATGCAGACAACATTTTCGTTATCAAGACAGTTCACGAACCAACCTAATTTCCTGTGTGTGTATGTGTGTGTGTGTGTGTGTGGATGTGTGAGTGTGTGAGTGTGTGAAGGAACGACATTAAAAAATCCCAATATTTATGCTTTCCAAACGCAATACGCATTAGAAAACAATAATGCTAACACGTCGCGAATTATTTTGCCGTATGTTTGAACGCTACGCAAAACGCTCGTGCCATGTCAGGTGTTTAGAAGTTATTTTCAAACATTAAACAAAACCTAGCATTATGCAAAACTAAGTGTTTTAACTTTGTACGAGCCTTAGAAATGACAGATGACAAAGGGATGCATCTGGCGATGCCTTTGTATAGCATTTGCAGACGTTGGTGTAGCTCAAAACGCATGCAATGGAGTAAACGGGGGCAGTACAATGCGACGGCGAGAAGTATCGGTTAGTGTCCAGTAAAGGAAGTAAAAAAAATTGGACGATTTAATAACAGCTTGGTAACTCAATCACGAACAACGGCTAGAACCAACTATTTTTGTATCAGGTTTTGTTTAAAAGCATCGTTTCGTAACATAATACGTACTTCAACAAATCTAAGGCTAATAATATTTTGAAAATATATATATTATTAAAATATTGTGCTCGGTGCAAGCATTCTTTCGTAAAAATGTGTTGTGCTTGTTGGAACAGGCCAACCGTTTAATTTGATAAGTAGTAATTTAGTTTCGAGTAGGTAAAGCTAGTATTTGAGTGCCAGAAAAAATATCGGTGAACGAATAGCAAAACGAAAGAAGAAACGAAAGTAAAAATAGGGAAACAGTAGCTGCTAATTAAACACTTACATAAAATTTTAAAATAAAACTCCTAAATAAGTAATAAGACGCGTAAGGCACACCGCTATCTATACATAAATCGCGTGCAGTAAGCTGCAGGAAGTTGTCCGTAAGATAGTCAGAATTGGAGCGGAATAAAAGGGATATATAAAAAGTACATCTTTTTTGTCACTATGTTTCTAATTATTTTGTGCAAGTTTTCTGTATTTTATGTTCGCGTTTCAATGTTATTGCATTTCGCTGTAAATAGAAATATTCAAACTAGCTTTCTGTCGCACTCAAACCCACGAAATGAGTGGCAAAGACGAGTACGAAACCATTACGTTTTTATCTGCACGTCCTCACTACAGCATTGAGTGTGCAGATATGGATAAACGTCGTGAATATGAATCTGTTTTCGTCAATGATAATGAAGGGTAGTGAGTATATACAAGGTCTCTTTAAAATTTGGAACGAAGCAAAATATGTGTTTGTATGTCTTTATATGTTATATTGTGTAAAGTATAAAGACATATAAACGTGGTATACATATGAATAGCCTATGAATTGTAACTTATTATGCTTAGACTAGTTTAAACACTTTTAGGGTAACCAAGAGATTCTTATGTACATAGATAGTTAACAAAGAAGAACACATAAGCATTAAGAGAACTAAAATAGTAGCAACGTAAACAAATTGACAAAACTGAATGAAAAATGTAGCCAGCAAAAAGTGAAATAAACCGCATTAAGTTTAAAATTTACCCAAGGAAAGACACTCGATTTGAGTAAAAAATATAAGAGAGGACTTAGCAACTAACTAATTTAGTCGATTTGCCATAATAAAATAAAAAATCAACGAAACCTACACGATCAATGTTTTCACAGCTAAACATCGATTTAAAATTAAATCAGAAGCAAACATACGTATAATAAGAATTACACTGCAAGTTCAAGCATCTTTAAAAAACAGTATCGAAAACACGCAAACTACACGCAGATACCATGAAATAAAAATCTTCTATAACAGAACGGAAACATGTTATGTGGGCAATTTGAACTATTTAGAGAAAAGTTTTATGAGATTAACATAGAAAACCGCAATTGCCAGCGATGAACCAAAACAGAAGCGTAATTACTTTTTGTTTCAATTCGATAATGCAATGCATTTCAACCTAACCCGTTGCTAATTTGTAAAATGAAGTATAGAAAATTCATGTTTCTTGTTTAAACTCGAACGCGCTGTTTCGAGGCAAAAGCTATAAAAAAACACTAGCTTTGTTTTTTTTTTTAACATAGTGTTTATGCACATCTTCTTTCATATGTTCATTAATTTTATTACCATTGAGGCACATTTTACTTTGTAAAGGTATGCTGCTTTCGAACGATTTTAATGTTGCGCCTTCCATACTTAAGGGTTCCTATAGAAAACTCAGCAACCGAGGCAAATTTGCGCCATACGACAATCTATGAGTAACACAAATGTGTAATAATTATTTTTCAGTGCAGCTATCGGTATCCTTGAACTGTGCGTAACTGTTTTTGTTTTGTAGATTCCTTAGCAACGAATCAAAATGCAGCCGGTTTGATTTAACACGCCAAAAATGTGATCGGTAAGGATTATCCACTCCATCACGACTGGCCATCTGTATCATACTTTAAACGAAATTCGGTTTTCCACATCACTCAATATAAAAATGTAACCTGGGTTAGTTATTTGCAAAGGTATTCATCTCTAGAGTTGGTCGCTTGGCTTAACTGCTTGAAATTTCGTTAAAATTCGACTTTTAGATTGTACAAAATAATAACAAAAAACAAACACAACTGCTATAAAAGCGGAAAGCTCGCACAAGTATATAAAAGCTAATCTGGAAAACTTTGAACTGGATGCAGGATGGGCAAAATATATTGTGCGTATGTGAAATCTTGCGGTATGCATTGGGAATGAAACAGAGGGTAAGAAAATTTATAAACGCACACAAGAAAACAAAGGTCAACATACAATCGAAACTAGTGAATCAATTATATAATTACAGCGAAGCCAACAACTATTAGGAGAGAATATAAAATTGGACAAACAAGAAGGGCTGACTGTGCTACAAAATACACAAGAACAAACCTCGGATATGTATTTAAACCTGTGCATGTTAAAATAAAACACATTCGTACAACAACAACAACAAAAAAAACGAAACATTAAACACAAAGTCCAAGCAATAGAACAAATAAACCAAGAAAGAATATAAAATGTGTTTTGGTGCTTGCACTGTTTATTACATTTATCGTAAGTTTGAGAATGCACTTCATTTTGCCGCTCGATAGTGTCTGTATTGGTTTCATGATACAGCATACGTAATGATTTTTTTCTTTCGCAATTCAACCAAAATCAGGCCTCCCGACGCTGTACTTCCACTTTTTTTTCTGAATTTCACATAGCTTCAAACAATAAACTGTGAAGTATTATTTCCATCGATTATTGTTAGAACGATGTTTACCATTGTTACTGTTCTGCATATTATCATCCTGTGCTGCAATTTCCTCATCAATCAGTAGGTCAAAGTTTCCTAACATGTCGGGACTAGGGATTTTGTTCCAACGAACGCTACAATAAAAAAAGATTGTAGACAAGTTTGGAAAATATTTCATGAACCACGTAGTGAACTTAGTTTAACTTACTCTGGTACTCCATCAGGAGGCAAGACAATGTTCAGTATGTTGTCTATCAATTTGTACTTCAGTATTCGATCGTTGGCCGTAGTCGAAGTCAGTGACGGTGAAGCATTCACTTCGACCAGCCACGGTTTCAACGTGTTATCTATAATAATATCGTAACCGTAGCATTCGAAGCAGTGTCTATCACTGGCCATAACACTTGATACCGCCTTCAAAGAGTGTACTATAAGCCAAGTGATGGACCCAAATAACTTATCCGTTACTTCCTTCCCACGCGTGCCCTCGAGATAGAGACGCAAGTTTTGCACACTCCACTTACCACCATGGTGATTATTATATTCACCCTGCAATGATTAGAGAAAAGTGGTCCAATTAGTTTGCTGCTAAAGTCATGTATTTTAAACTATCAAAATTTTGCTTTAAAATCACGTACCCCATGCTTTTGCACACTAACATTTGTTAAATGTACGTACATGTTGTCCAATTCCGTAACACTTGTGTCGTACTTTACCGTGCAAAAGCGGCAAAATCCCAAGCGAAACAAATAGGCTTTCAACGGACGAAATGATGTGACAAGAACGTACAATCGGAGGTCAAATTTTTTGCCACCTATCAACAGCGGATTCTCGATATACCTGATCGTAAAATTAAAAACAAAAACCATTACTTTAGCTTCTTTTCTACGAGTGCATAAGTTTACGCTTAAATACCTTGAGATGACGTAGCTCTCCTTGCCGATTTGAGGATGAAAGGATGTTTTAGCCTCTCTTGACCAGCGTTTCAGCTTCGACAGTTTGTTGATAAGGAATATACCAGCACCTTGTGACTTGCCGCATGGTTTCATAATCCATGTACTCTGAGGATTTTTTCGATATTCTTCCACGAACATATTGTAATCGGCTGGCAGGACGAACGTTATCGGTATGAAATCTAAATACAGATATTTTGAACCTCCCGGAATGTTTGCTTCTGTTTTTTCTGCCAATGGATTTCCGTCTCGTTCGAGATCCTTCCGATAGCGCTTTATGTTCTTCACCAATAAATCCTTTCTTGATAACTCGTAATGGTTTGGAAAGTGATTTATAAGCTGATTATCATGCATTCGATATCCACTGTCCACACTGAATATGTTACGACATGTACCAGTCCCAGCCCAGTAGAAATTCCAATCATCGTCTGCCGTAACTTGCACCCAGCCGCGCTTTTCGAAGTTACTTATTAGCACTGATTTGTCCAAATCGGTGCAAAAGCAAATTTTCACTCGTTCGTGACCTGTGGCAAGTCTAGCATATGTTAGCAATCGTAATCCATGGAAATTGTGGAGAGAATAAACATAATCAATCAAGAAACATTAGTATTCAAACAAACCTCTTTTCATTTTTCGATGATATTTGCTGCCTTCCATCAACTTATAGTGGGGGATACTGAACTGTGGGTAAGATCTACGGCCTGCGCTGACTACCCTTTTCACCATACAGTGCGGAAAGATTTAAAGTGTATTGACAACATAGACACTCTATTTTTCGTACGTTGCCCTATGATGTTTATATGCCTTCTATCGATGTATGTATACCAGTCATACCATTGACCCGGTAACGTGTACTTAACAATGCACTTTCAAAATAATAGAAAAAAATATCCTTACTGGAAGCTAGTTATGCACGCTATGACCTCGAATCAACCAAAATCCTTCGCTACCTATCCGAACAACTAAAATCGTACTTACCTGCCATACATCGTAGCAAGGTTCGTTGATACTCTTTTCGGTTCCATTGATGTGTTACCTGTCCGTTATTCCCGACGCTTTCGAAACATAACACCTCAATGGATTCCAGCATTGATCAGCATTGAAGATTCTACAGTAAAAGCTACCCCGAAATGGTGCCTACTAAATTTTATTTTGGGTAATTAGCTCTCAAATTGTGGATTATTAGGATTCGATTAATTCTTCCCTTGCTTGAACGTAATCCTTCATAATTGACATTAATGTGTGCGTGATTATTGAACAATTTCGTTGAACACCAAAATCAAACTTACTAACAAGAACGAAAATCAATAATCCCAGTAAACAACCGGAAACCCAACAGTCTCCATAGTTACAAAAACCACCGTGATGATATGGTTGGATGGGATCTGGGATAGGTGATGTTTAAAGAGAACTTACTAATCGGTTTGTTGAAAATGAACAATTAAAGGAAATAATAAAACAATAGAATGAAATAATTTGTTAGATTACAGATAATAAAGAGAAAAAAATACTATTGTTTCTCATATAGCGCAAGATTAAAAATATATTCACATTTAAAATATGTTTATTTTGTTTCTATCTTGCCTTTGAGGGACAGATTGTATTTTTCAAATAAGCTATGCCATCATTTAGGTATTTCACTTAAGAATCATTCTCGAATTCTGCCGGATTCTTGCGATTCATCTGGGTGTGCAAATTTTCGATATAGTTGTAAATCATGTATCCCATGACAAATGCTAAAGAAACAAAGATCAGGTTAACATTAGAGATCGCCTTCGAAACATGCAATTTCAGCTACCTAACGCAACAAAACTTAATTTTCAGTACAGGAACACTTACGTGGGGCCACGATGAAAACTTGCGAACGAATTCGACGAAGCGTATTGGGGATGCCTTTGCTGATTACATTCGCGAAGGCTCGTTGCTCGAAGGGCGAGATCTTGTGCGTGACAATTCCACGCACCTTAGCAAGTTCACCAAATCCGTGACCCATGTTGTAGGTTTGGCGGACTAAAATCCCAAAACACCGAGAAGTACGCTGAAAGTGTAGAAAAAACACAAATACACATTATATAACGAGGAAAAAATCTTTGATAACGCAGTTCAGATAGTGGAATCAATAAATTCACTGCAATATTCCTGTTAGGGACTAGGGCACTGGGATTTCTAGAGGGATTACCCTTTCCTGCTAGGCTTATAATATTGTGTAAATCCGAATTTTCGTTAAGAGAGAATCACAAACCTTCAAGCCAGACTAAAGGTCCACAAAGTACGGCAATGAAATGTGACAAATGTCACCGCTACATGAGTGGTTTTGACATTTTTCAATCCCATAGTTCGGTTTGACAGCTAGTTTTATTTTTAAATCCACTGTGCACCATTCGTTTTCTTTTTAAAATAATAAACTATACAATTTTTATTTATTTGCACGCATTCATGCAGTCAAGAGAAAAAAAACTAATTCTTTTGAAGCTCTTGTATCGAATATGTAATAATCTGTCGAATAAAAATGGAAATTTTTGTATTTTTTAATAATTGAAAGATTTGACAAGAAACCTAAGATGGCGCCTTAACCAGTCGTGTGGTGCAGCCTTGGCCATGCTTAATTTGCTTGACACTCATGCATGTTTACAAATGGTTTTTGGTTAGCCATTGGATTTATTCAATCAACAATTTATACGACTAGAACGATACATAATGTCGACCCGATGGTATCCAATATTTCAGCGAGGTAACCCTCAACTTCGTGTATTTTTGCCAAACTTTTGGCTGAAGTTGGTACGTCCTGAGAACCAGCAGCCGAGTAATGTTGTGCAGTTTGCCTGTTCCATGGAGATGACCCGGCATGACGTAAGGAACTACTTGGAGAAAATTTACAAAATTCCCGTCGTAAATGTTCGTACCCGAATTGCTTTGGGTGGCACCAAACGAGACCTCGTGCTGGGATACATTACCAAGGAAGAAGATACTAAATACGCCTACGTCACGTTGGTATGGTTCATTTTATCAGAGCTATGATGGGTTATAAAGGGAGCGAAAGAGAGAACCGTCCGTTACAAAACGTTTTGTTTTAATTGCAGCCAAGCACTGTGAATTTTACTTTCCCGGATATCTTTCCAACGGATGCGAAGCAGAAGATTGAAGACGACAAGAAATCGCTCGAGGACGCCAAGAAAAACCACAAGAAATTTCTTGAGAAGAATAAAGAACGTCCTGGCACGCCCGGATGGTTTTCGATATAGTAATATATGTTTTTCGATTATCGGATGAGTAAAACAAATAAACAAATCAAGCAAAGTTCGTTTCAAACTTTCGAACAGTTTATTACTGATCGTTTACGTCGATAAGAATTCAATAACAGGTGGGAATGCAAGTTAAGTTAATAAAAAATTAAAAAACAAAGCGCAATGAGTTAAGATGATGAGCGTGCAGGTCCCAATCGCATCAGCTTTTGATAGGTCTCAAATTCGATTGGAAGTTCCTCCAAGTCCTTCGCAGATCCTTGACATACCGAACACGAGCGAATATCATACAGGAAAACGATCTGGGAATAGGCCAAAAACCGGAAACGAGGATTTACTACAGAGATGATACAGCTTTTACACCCTCATTGTACTTACTTTGGGATGAGATGGACAGGGACGAAATTTCCTACCGAAACACAGATTTCCGCACCGCAAGCACTGGATAGTTGTTTTGCCTCGCTCGCATATGCAAGCAGCCAAACGACGTTGCTCGGCTTCGCGATCCTCCTGTGTGAATATTGGATCTTTTCGCGTGGGATCCATTGCTGCATACTTTGTAGGAAATGTTCGTTTGCTTTGCATCTTTCTTTATTACAACTCGAACGTAATTACTGAAAGATATAGGATCTTCAAGATGAGCCGGTAAACACGAATTCACGCTCGTTTCAACTGCTGTCAATTGTCTGTATGCACAAATGGCGGCATAGCATGCTTCGCTAAAATGTGTACCTGGGTACGCTACAAGAGTGTGTACCAGCGTGCGAGAGAGAGAGAGAGAGAGAGAGAGAGAAGAGACAATTTTTCGTATTCAGAACTATATGCTATCTAGTCTACATCTAAACGTTGACGAGCGTTTCGTTGAATTTTTTTCTTCTTCATAAAGTTGTCGCTTGTGGATACTTTGGACTCTGGAGGTAACTGGTCAATAACTTTTTCTTTGAATTTTGGTTCCACTTTCTCCGGAATTACTCTTGGAACGTACAATGGAGCGGATGTTGCTGGCAGTTGCAGATCGATTGAACATTCTTGCCTGTGTGAGATAGATTTTTAATGTGTGAAATGAACAAATAATGTTGTAAAGAAATTTCGCCACTTACTTGACCTCGACAGTTTCCCAATTGCCGTATGGGTTTTTCGATCGCTCGAGTGATGATGTTGCGGTTTCGCTCCTTTGTTCTAATTTTTTTACAAATTCATCTTTAACTTGGCGATTGTGTTTGAAAATTTGTGCCATATTTTCACGCCGAAGACGTGCAGCGATTTCATCAGCATTTTCAAGCTCGTACTTTGCCTCGTGGTCGGCATGTTCTTTTTGTTTTTGCCATGCAATTTTTGTCAATTTCTCATATTCGTCTTTTTTCATGAAACCTTCCTTAGGGGTTTCCCAAACAGATTCTCCCGTTTTCACATTCCAGTAATATGGATACCCTTCGTCTGTTTCTGCTTCCACCCACATCGAATCATTGCCAGTATTAGCTACATCCTCAATGCGCCGCTTCTTGGCCATGGCTTTTGCCTTGTTGGACTGCGTATCGTCATCGCTCTCAACGCCTGGCATATACAAAGGATCTGCTTCACGCCCTTTCTTCACTTTGGCGCGTTTGCATTCCGGAGTGTCCGAGCTGCTTACGGACGGTTCAGCGCTTTCGTTGTTTTCATATTCTTTCTGCTGCTTTTCATACAACTCTCGCGAACTTATATCAGCTCCAACGCTTATATCTTGCATGTAAGCCTTCATCGCAGCATCATTCATTTTCTTTAAATCAGCATTGATCTTATTTTGCTCCTGCTGGGCTTTGTAACTGTTTCGACTAATGTCTGAAATGCGCTTCTGTACATTCATCTGATGTCGCTTTCCATTTTCGTGAAACTGGACGCTCTGAAACAATGAAATTCAACAAACACGTATACCATTTTCCATACATCTTCGATATTTGTTTATTTCATACTAACCGATTTGTTATCTGCTATCCAACACTTGCAAAAGTCGCAGTACTTTCGATCGTTAGATTTCCAGTAGTCCGCCCTAGAAGATTAGGAACACACATGACAAACAGAGCAATTGTTAGTAAAGATTGACCCATGAAATTTTATCTGAATTACATACATGCTGAATTTTCAATGTCCTTATCACACACTTCAACAAAACAGAATATTTTTTACACCTTGCGAAATAAATAAAAATATTATATTTGTTACACCGCAATCAGCCTGTAATGTTGGTAAACAAACAATTGATTTCGTTCGTTCTTGGGTGACATCTCAAAATACCCAAGTAACAATTTAACAGTTAGGTACGCAACAAACGCAATTACGAACTGTCATGCTGTCAGTTCTTTCAAATGGTTTGTTGAGCGCAATTGCAGCCATTCCACATTGAGCGCAATTGTAGCGCCCTTTATGCCCTTTATACGCTTTTTCCTTACACAGTTTTTTCTCGAGTTACGCGGTTCTCCTTTCTCGCGTATGCTCCATGGTCAAATTGTTTTGTCGCCTAAATTGTCAAATGAAAAATTATTTAAATTCATGGAAAAGTTTGAATTTAATGAAAATACCCAGCTACACTGATATTCTGTATAAATCCATTGAAAAAGCCAGGATCGATGACGCATATTTGCATGTGTAATTTTGGCTTAGACTGGTGTCATCTATTGGGAGTTAGCGGAAGCTTGCCACCAGTGTAATTTACAGGGGTTTCCCAGGTATAACACAACTGTCCGAATGATTTACACAATCGTTCGCTTGAACGACACAACAGTCTACCACTTGTACACAAATCAACCGGTTCTACAAAGCAACGCTGTTCTTTTGATTAACACAATTGTCGTTTTTATTTTATACTGCTACACTATAAATTACACAAGTAAACTCCAGACGTAAGTTTCAATTTTTCTCGGATATCAACGGATTCTTATGCGGAGTTCTGGCATTAATTTAATTTTTATGTAAGTAACTACTAACTATAGGACTATATTTATGTAAGTAATTTCTAACTACAGGATCGACTTGCCTCATACGTCGAATCGATAGCTGGACACTATCAAAGAGGATTCCAAAACGAAAAATCGATCACTGATCAGATCAGAGCTCTTTTGGAATCCCGGCCAAACTGATCAGGCTATCAAGAATGATCATGACCAACGTCACATGCCAAATGAAGTTGTATGGAAAACTCTCAGGATCCTTTGCTACGGGGATCAGGATCCTTTGCCAAGGGTCTGCGCCAGGGGGACGGGCGTGCCTGTATTTTTTTTCAACTTGGTGCTAGAGAGGGCCATCCGTGACTCGGGGGTGGAGACTTCGGGAACCATCTTCTAAAAGTCAACCCAGATCTGGGCATACGCTGATGACTTAGACATCATTGGTCTGCGGCTTTCATATGTTGCGGAAATCTACCAAAGAATCGAGCAGACGGTAGAAGGTCACGGACTACAGATAATCGTAGACATCGGCTTGCCATGTTATACGCATGGACCCGGAAGACCAAACCCGTAAAATCCTCTTAGGCCGTCCGTCCAGGCCGAACAGAGGAGGCGTGGTAGGCTTCCAAGCTGAGGTGGGATGATGGCGTTGAGGCGTCCGCCATCAAGGCCGGGATAACGGATTGGCAGACGACGGCGCTAGACCGTGAGCGGTTTCGGAGTTTGTTGCAGCAGGCGAAGATCACGAAGCGGTTATAGCGCCCGATAAGTAAACCTGCTCGATTTCCCCAAAAAACTGCTTAAGAGCTATTTAACTGAATCAGGACAAACTTTGATGCTGCTTATATACTGCAAGGTTCGTATTTAAACAGCAATCCTTAGCACCCTAAAATTGGTTGCTTACGTAAATTTGGCTCTTTGGGATGTGTTGGGTCGAAATGACGAACTTAATATGTACAGTAGATTCCCGAGTTACACGGTTCTCGAGTTACGCGGATTCGGAGATACGCGGTTTTGGAAATTTGACAGCTTCATGGACAAATTGTACTGATTTGACACATAAATTGTCAAATGGAAAATAATTTAAATTTTTGGCAATTTTTTGAAATATTGAAAATAGTTAATTACATGTAGATTCTGTCCAAATCCATTAACTAAAAAATGAACAAGCTGAAAATATATTTTACAAACACAAATTACACGATTTTAACAGTGTTTCCGTTGATTTTGGTTAGATTCGACTTACGCGGATATTCGAGTTACGCGGTTTTCTGTGGAACGAGTAATCCGGGTAACTCAGGAATCTAATGTACACGGCTTTTTACTTTGCGATGTGAGCAGCATATTTTATGTTTCTTAAAACTTATTAAGATTTTTTCATCGTTAAAGTTTTTTAGCATCATGTTAAATTTCCTTTCATTTCTGTTTGATTCTTGAACACCGCCGGCAGGCCCTAGGATTCGCTCTGTCTCTGCACAAAGCTTACACAGCAAATATTTTGCGATTAAATCATGTAGTGCAAAATTCGAACTCACTTATCCGTTCTAGTTTACAGATCCAACAGTTTCTCAGACCGAACAACAAGAGGTTATGGTGTCCGCTTGTATGCAATATAGAAGGGCAATTTCTTTCTTTAGGTGAACTCATTAATATTCATCTGAAAACCCGTTATTTATTTTAGGTTTTGAAATTATTAATCATATTATATTATTAAGTCAATATAATTGTAGTTTTGTATTACTCTTCTCTTACAGACTCCACAATTCATTTGTGTGATCTTAATTTGAACCGTCACCATCGTTTAAGAGTTATCTGAATTTTAGTGTATCATAGATCGAACATTTTAACGTGTAATGTGTTCATTAATGTATATACACTGTTCACAAATCAGCATATATATTTATATGATGTGCTGTGAAATATACATTAAATCTCTATATACTTGCATGTGTGTGTGTGTTTTTATGTTGATGCTGGACAATGGTGTAGAAGAGACGGCTAACCTCAAGAGGTAGGTTTATGCTGTTCTATTACACATTATTTGTTTGTTTGCCGCTTACCTTGCTTGACAAAGTTTACTTGTGCATATCATCCATCTACAATGATATAGCACGATTTTGGTTTTGTTTGTAAATATATTGGTTTTTGTGTTTTGCTTTTCCGTGGTTCAGCTAGCATTGAATTAGGTACTGGTTTTCTTCAACAACAATTTCTGCTTTTACTGCTTTGTCCATCAACATATTTGCATTCTTGCTTTGTTTGAAAGTAATGTTATCACCTTGTAATTAATTTAATTTTAGACGATCCAGTACGTCCATTCAAGTTTTCATTGCATTATGTAGACCAAAATAAAGAAACCATCAGTGGCATCACTTTGAAATAAACTATATCTCACACAGTAAACTCAAATTCAAACCAAGAAAATATCTGTTCTATTTTATAGAGAACGAACAGAACAACAAAGTATAAAAAAATGGAAAACAAAACACAGCACAGTAAAAAAATAGTTGTAAAGAAATCAAAGAACACAAATCAAAACAAGCATAGTGAGGCCCACGATTATTCAGCTTAAAAATATAAAGATAAAGAATCTACGAAACAAGTAGAAAACCTATCCCGTCTTCGATTTATCTAAGCATCACACCTCTAATAAGTCGTAGTCGGAGATATTTACTACTACTGCTACATGATAGTTTAGTATAAATATTACATAAACCATACTGCACAGTGCAAGTAATAGCAACGTAACAAAAAAACCGCTTTTACGTTACCATCATTCTTCTTCAAACCAAGCAATTGTGCCTCTAGTTACTCTAATCATAAAAAAATAATTGCACCCATTACAACCTATAGACAATTTTTTCACTTAATCACATTAAGACGGAATGTATTAATTACGTTCGCTTTTGCTAATTTTATCTCGGTTCTTTTGTGTTGTACTTTTACCTCTGTTTTGGTTGAGTTTTGATAGCATTTCTTCCACATTAACGTTGTTTTATCGAAGACCAGTCATTGGTGAGGAACATCGAAGATCATTATGTGATCACACTATTTGTTTTAGTCTTCTGATAGGTTAGCAGCTCGTGTAGAAGAAAAATGTATAGGAAAAATATATTTATAGGTTTGCTTCACGGTTCTAAAGAGTCACCCTAGTTTCCTTCGATGCTGTTTGATTTGGGTTTGTTTCATTTTGCTTTATCCTGCTTGGTTTTCTCACTTTCTGGTTCTTAATTTTTGTGTGTGGTTCATTTGAATATGTACGTTGGCTTGTACGTTGTTTTTCTTTTCTGTTTATCGAGGTATATCAGCGTGTTTTATTTGGTTTCTTTTTAATTTTGCTTATGCTTTTACATATGGTTCACTCTTGTATCTTTTATCCCTACACAATGCTCTTACTATGGGTATGGCATGGTCATGGTCTGTGTGATCTTTCAGTTGAAAAGAAACAATACTTTTTACGATTTGCGCTGCTTTTGCCTGTCGTCCGCTTTGTTTGTTTTGTTTATAAGGCTTGCATTTGTATTAAAAACAATATACATTCTCTTTATGGTTGCTTTGCCACATACATTGTATTTTGGTTTCTTCTTCCATAATTCCTGGTACAAGGTGTATCACACAAGCATTTGCGCCTTTTCACTATTTTCATGTTAAGCTAAAACACAACTTTCATTTTTATCGTTTCTGTTTATCAATATGCATTCATTATGCTACTCACGAACTACAACAAACCATTCGTTGCATTATAACAGACATTATTTCATTTGTGTTGTTGTGTCATTGATTTCATTACAGCTATAAGTATGTCTTTACTATTTCAATTCGAAGTACAATTTTGTCTATCTACGGTTCACATTATCAACAGCGTGCCTTATTCGATTCCATTCCTTTTCTTTTGTGACTATAATTCTTTCTTTGTATCTGTATCATTTTATTTTGCACTTATTTCCCGTTTGCCTGTTTTATTTTGGTTCAATGTATCTGAAAACTTTACTATGTAGCGGCGTTAACATGTTTAATACAGACCTGCTCGCTGCTCCTCAATCCCCGTATTCTTATGTTGATGGCTTTAAATTAATTGCCCGGTTTAGTTTTATATGGGG
The DNA here is from genome assembly GCA_000349105.1 of Anopheles epiroticus. Classification (NCBI taxonomy): domain Eukaryota; kingdom Metazoa; phylum Arthropoda; class Insecta; order Diptera; family Culicidae; genus Anopheles; species Anopheles epiroticus. The sequence continues at coordinate 81,169 of KB671572.1, read as the reverse complement.
AATGTTAAATTCTACCCTTTTTTCCATCAAGTATTTGGTGAGGCAAGGTGTTGCATTCTAGATAAATAAGTTTTGCTAGTTTAAATACATTCTGTAGGTTGTGTCAAGATCGAAATTTTCATCATTTATATATACTTTTATTTAAAGGCACCATTTTTGGTTGGCTAATCAGATTTATCTATTGTTTACATAGTTCTTGTGCTATTAGCTTTTGCAAAACTATACCAATGAGCTTATTTCAGAAATTGTTCTTACTGCTTGATGCTTGATCGTTTCTTGTTTCGTTGGCTCTAAGAAATTGTTCGTTAGTGTCGTTGATTTTCATTGTTTCCTGAATCTTGCGAACACCCGAGCTTGTTTTCTAGCATATAAATTATTTGATCACAAACAAAACTTATGTTACAGTTGGTTTGTTGAAAGTATTTTCCAACAGTCTGCATCACTCGTGCCACGTACTCTTCAGATGGTGCAGTCAAACTGCAAACAAGGTTAGTCAAACAAAATAAGAAAGGGTAGTTCGAGTTAAACATTATTAACAACCGTGTGCGCTATTATTTTGATAGTTGAATTTATAACGATATTTATTAGATTCAATTGCCAATACACGTTTTATTTACATATTGAACGATTGAAAATATTTGAAATTCATTAAAATTTACCGGTCGGCTTAAACGCTTAAGTGAATGAATTTTCAAAGTGCTTTAATTTGGAATAGAACTTGGATCTTTTTGAATTCGTTTTTTTTTTCGTTTTGTTTTCATTTCCATGAGTTGAAGAAAGAAGTGCGCAAAACAGGTCGTTTATAAGTGTTCGACCATTTAATTTGTGTATGGCTAATTTTTGAATATTGTTCAAGGTTACATTCGCCATTTAGATCAGAAGTTTACGAAGCAATTTTAAAGTTGTTACTTTTAAGATGTGTTGAGTGTAGTTTTATTCGTTTCAAGTGATAAGAAGACAAATGTAATGTAGTACTTTGTGTTTCATAATTGAGAGTAACTATTTGTAAGTTGAATATTCCATGCAGACCTTATTGAGTAGCTACTTTGGTAGTACAAGCCGTTTAACTTTACTTTTAGTACATCCACATGTACAGTGAAAGATATTTTGCCAACTTTATCTTTGTTAAAATGTTTAGCTTTTTGCGCCTTTGAGTTTTAGCGTAGGAATTGTTAGGCTTGCTTGGTACAGCATCGACAATTTATATCAAAAGAAATCAGAGTGTCTAGTAGATAAATTTTGAACAAGAGCCGTATTATAAACTTATGTACTTATTTGAACCGCTTGATTAGATTGTAGTAAATTGTATGGATGCTTTAATTATTTGCTTCTTTTCATCGATTTTTCTCATCCGTGTTACTGTTTCTGTTAACCCTGTACATCCTGCTAAATTTACATCATTCTCAAACAATGGTATGAGCTCTTGAGTAATTATTTTGCCATTTTGTTCAAACATCTAAAATGTCTTAGAAAAGGTAAATGTAAGTTTTTGTGTGTTTTTTGTATAGAGTTGTTTTTTTTTGTGTAGTGATTTAGCATAAAGTTTTGAATGAGGTTGCTAAAATAGATGCACTCTGCTACTCACCTTTTCATTTTACTTTGTGCCTAATTTTACGAAAATACTTATTTTCTTTTCAAAATTTGTTTCCTTCGCTGAGTTTGTTGTACTTTTTTGAGTTTGCCCTTAAACATCGCAAATTTTACCCAGTTTTTACATCGTAGAACATTTAATTGCTGTAGCCATTGCGTATGAGCAGGCAAGTCCGAATGGAATTCGAGCCACCACAGGTCTTATGACAGGAGAACGCGCTTTCCCTGCGACTATCGTTATGCCCTTTTTAGTAGTCGTGTAGAATTAGTTCTTGTAAACCGTGTATGAGCATTGGCCTTGTCATGGAACAGTTGAAAACTTGGAACCTCTTATAAATACCACTTATACTTGATGCACTTTTTTTTATTTTTAATTTCCTATCAGAAAATAGTTTCCAAGCCGATAACACAGTGACACACATCAAAAAAGAATTTAAATGTGTATAAAAAAAACTGCTCAACAAAAGCATGAAAGTACAGCATTGTTTTAAATTTACAAACGATTTTAAGATTTCCCTTTTGGTGTTTTACTGCGCGTTTGTTTGTTCTATCTGATTTGCATTATTATGATTTGGTTTGAAACATGCCTCGTGAATAAGAGTAGCAACTTATTTTGTTAGTGCTCATGCCGAATCAGTTCAGTTTATATTAAATGTACATTATGGGTTGTCGAATCAAACCAATAGAACACAATAATTGGAAGAATATCATCAGTTGTATCTTTTTAAACCACTCGTTTTTTTTTTGTTTTATTTATGTGACACACAATATATGAGCATAATGATACTAATATATCTGGGAAAAACTTAAACCAGTTGGTGGAAAATTATTCACTCCACTTGCTTAAAAAACAACAATTCTCACTTATTTATCAGCTATGTATGTAATCCGTTTTCCGTGGTTTGAAATGTTCCATAACAACAACAAGATTTTGTATAAATATAATTATTTTTTTTTCTCTTGTGCAGTTGTACACATCATCTGTAATTTCAATTAGTATAACAACTTTGTTCTATTGTAAAACTTTAACATTTTTGTTATATATTTCGATTTTGCATTTCATCTATCCTAACTTCAAGCAAAATAAAGAGCAAAAAGTGTACGAAACCCTTCTCAAGAAGCTTACCAATTCCTGGTAAGCATGATTAATCGTTTAAATTCAAAAAAGCTAACAAAAATTTATATTACATTCATGTTAAACAAATTACACGTAAAGGTGGTTATGATTAAAAAAAAAAACGAAAAAGCAAAACACACAAACCATGCTTTGAAAGTAATTAGAGAACAAAAAAAGCAAATTTCATGCGTAATATCACACTTGCACACGCACACACGCACACACACACACACACACACAAATATATACAGACCACATCGTTTCGTAACCATCTTACACACCAGTTATTTTCAACCCTCATCAACTTAAAGAAATCGTTCCTTCACAAACCAACCTATATGATATCGTAGTGAGAACCTTTGTGCAGAATCGAGATTTCATGGACTTCATAAACCGCATTCCCACCGCTAGCAAACTGTGCGAATTACCCAGGCAGAGTATTAATGTCTCCTTTTGCAAATTTGTCCAGCCGCCTTTGCATTTATTGCCATGGACCATGAAAACATGATGCTTTAGCGGCTGAGCCTTACTGCTGTTAAATAGTTGAGTTTGATTCGATGAACGACAAAAAAAAACTAATGTTTCATGACATGTTTTGTTGGAAGGTTAATCTTATTCTGTGTTGAATTTACTCACTAGCAACATTGCTTGAAGTTTTGAAGCAAAATTGTTTTGCACTTGATGTTGGCAACCGATGGGAATGTGGCTATTGGATAATGTTTAGTTCTGCTGAATTGTTTCTTCTTCCACTGTGGTGATGTTGGTGAGCAGACTAAACATAAATGGGTATGGGAAAATTAACAATTGCAAAAAAAAAAAAAACAATAACTTTAACATCCTTCTAAACCCTAATTTCTTATACACAGAACCAAAAAAACAAAAAATATTTATACCACACAACGACAAGACATACTTCCACATTAAGGATAGATTTAGTGTTGTTTTCATTTACAGTGAAATCGGTAGCGCAACGGTGGTAGCGAAGTACATAAATGGCGATTTGCTTGTGATTCAGTCCCTTTTTCATCTCCTTGAAGGATTCAGGTTTCAGTAACTTAATTCCTAGTAACCAATCATACGACCTGGCTGTCACTGTATGGTCAACTATAATGTTTAGCGCCAGAGAGTAATAAGAAGATCGTGCGACTTCTGATTAGCAACTCCACCTTTAGAAGAATATCAAAGGATCTGAATGTAAAAAAACACCAACCACTGCAGTTGGCTTACTGGTGTTGCGAACATTCCGAAAGCCATATGTTATGGCTCTGCTGCTGACTCACTATCAATGCAGGTAGTGTTGAGTCACTGGGTGCTGCAAAACCAACTACCGTGTTGTACTTTATAGCTAGACACATTGCGCTGAGAGAGACGATAGAAGGAGACGTCTCTATTACTTCTGTATCATCCTATATGCTTTTCCCGCTCCACATAATTTATGCTTTGGCTACATTCTGTATTTTTCAGAGACGCGTTTCTGAGCGGTGCTACTTCGAATAAGAAAATGATTCCTTGCAGGCTTTTACTGGACAAACCTTTCATCGATTTCTTTGATGTTTATCTAACTGTTCCTATTTTAGTAACATCTTTGCCTATCACCCTATAGAGCGTTAGACTTAGAGCTCACAGTTTGACTACTTCCTTTCGATTTCTTTTAAAGTCTACTGGACGGACTGTAAATCTGCCGGATTTTAACCTACTAGAGTAACGGCCAATAATGCCAATTGCCATCGTTAGGTGTCATAGGCACGTTTTTCGTTTTTACTGTTGGTTCGTTTGCCTATTGCTTGTATCATTTTGAAACCTGAAGATGTGCGGACTACAGTACGCAGTCTCGCCACCGTAATATGCGTAGTACGGCACTACCAAAGGTACAACACGCAGTATTACCTTGGACGAATCGTGTACAATCTTGGGAAGCACATCCTAGTGATGTCTTACAACCAATTGTGTAATGATGCAAGCCGAATCTAGGCGTTTTTTGAAAGGTAAGCCATGGCCAAGGTTTCTTAAACAAGGTAGCCCTCTGTCAGTTTACTGCGGCTTGTGGGATTTACGAGTGCTGGATAATGGGTAAGCGATCAGAAAAAGAGAAACATCACCAGTAAACTGTTTCTCTTTTCCTCGCTTAACATCATTGATGACTTTTACTAAGCAAATGCGAGTTGAACTCATACACGTTATTCATTTGCTCACCACAAATATTGCATTTCCAAGGGTTGCTCTCACTGTGACAACCTTTATGTAAGAAGTACAGTGTTTGATCCGGGAATTCTATGCCACAGAAGAGACACTGTAAGTTTCGTTTTGATTTGGATGTCAGGGATAGAAGCAGGTCTGTTTCCTGCCCGGTGGAGGTGATGGTACCATTTGAGGTAGTTGCGACAGCAATAGCGGCCGTACTGCTGCTGCTACTAGAGCTACTACTGGAGCTGCTGCTCGAGCTGCTCGAGCTATTGCTTCCATTGCCGCTCTCCTGAGTAGCTACGGGTGTAAGAACATTTGAACTGTTCGGAATGGGACTGCTAGCCGGAATAGGGGAACTACTAGCCAGCATTCCGTTTCGGGTTGCACGAGTGGTTGCGCGGGCAGAGATTCTTCGTTTAAGATCTTCTCGCAACAATGACTTCAATGGTGACACCTGCAATCAAGGGTAATATTTTAATTTATTTTGCAATTGTAACTGCCTCTGTGCCACAAACAAAACAAAAATGCATCGCAATGGATGATGACTGCAATAAATTAGTACTCTTTACCTTGATCAATGAAGTTAAACTGGATGAAGGGGTAACACATTCCGTTGAATTGCTCATGTTCGAAGATGGTTGCTCAGCTCTACTACTACTTCGGGGTTTAATATCGTTGTACTCATCGTTCGTTGTTGGTTCCTATCGTATCAAAGAATGAAATTATCGTGAGTAAAACATTGCACTATTGTTGTTCTTCATATAATAATATCATAACACCACTTCACATCAATACTAATAAAACATGACCTGTAGGCGATTACAGCGAAAACTTTAAACATTTTAAATATTCATTGCTTCTTGGGCCATGTATTTTTGTTGCCGTCTGGCTACACCCCTCGATCGTATGTTATAAATCTTAGCTATCGTTTATGGTGTAAAGCTATTTGATCGTACTATTCGAACCTTCTGACCTTTTGCACATGGCACTTTAAAAAGGACACCACTGGTTACTGTAAAGTTTTAACTAAAGCTGTGAGTTTTCAGCTTAATTGCAGGTCTCGTTTGGCTAAATAGATAAGGTAAAACTCAACATTCTCTCGATGTCGATTTGATACATGTATGTTTCGTCAATAACTCTCTGAACAAAAGAAGTTTATTCATCATGAAAGTTTAATAAATGAGAGGCTCAACTAAAAGTTGTACTTTTTCATCATTTGTCTTATCAAAATCAGCCATTATTAAGCTTTTAACAACATAAAAGATATAGTTGGTCAGCCTTTGATTTTTACACATACATATAGCAAATAAGCGTTTAAACGTAGCGAATTCGTAGAACTGGGTCGGTTACCGCAGAAGACGAGCTCCGCTTGACCCGGTAATAGACTGCAAATGAATTGAGCAAATACTTTTAAAAGTGTGCATTGTTTACCATGTTCATTGCGATATCTTATACGAAGTAACAATAAATTTAGAGCCAAAGAAAATATGTTTTTAAATTATATCGCAACTTACCTGTTTTATAGGTATTAAGCTAATCGATGGTGTAATAGGATTATCAAAAATAATATGCCTTGAGCTTTGTACTAGTGTCGGAAGCATCGTGTTAGTCGTTGACGACGACGAAGATTGGGAACTGGAAGGCGCATTTGAATCTGCCGAATGGGGCGAACCTGCCGGGGATACAGATGAAGCAATAGTTGGCGTACCACCGTTAGCTGGCCGAACAATTGCTTGTATATCCAGAGCAGAAGAGATCGTGACAGATGATGAGGACGTCGTCGGTGTACTGCGATCGTTGTGACTGGGTCCGTTTGAATGCAGCATAGGTGTTCCGTTGTGCGACCTATTCCCTTGCTGTAACTCCTGTTGATTTCCGACGGAACTGGCAGTACCGGTGGGACCGTCTCGACTACAGTTAAGAGGTAAGCTGTTTTCGTCATCCCCATTGTCCATTGAGATCTCAACGTGGGGGGTAAGAAAGTGCATCGGAGGTGTGCCGTTGTCTATTGATCGTTGCATCGTATCGGCTGCTGCAGCAGCTGCTGCGGCCGCTGTGCCTCCGTCACCAAACGAAGCATTGACCGCGTTCATGGCTGCCAATGCCGCTGGTAACAAGTTCGCCGGGTTATGTTGGTCTAAGGCAAGCAGCAATGATGACGGTGTCCCAGGTCCCGGATTATCCAAATCGATGCCATGTCGATTAAAAAAATGCACTCGTAACGATTTCATCGTACCCGCGCGATAGCTACATAGAGGACAGGTCTTGACGAGGTCGTGTTGGCCGACGTGCTCATTTTGAAAATGCGCGCGCATTGCAATCTGCCGTTGAAAACCTCGATTGCAAATTGGGCAGTGATAGGGCAACGTTTTGGTGTGGGTTGTAAAATGTTCCGCCAAATGATCTTTTCGGAAGAACCGTTTTTGACAAACTCGACATTCGTATGGTTTAACACCTGTGTGACGCATCTTATGCCGGCGCATATTTGCGCCGTTAGAGAACTTCATATTACATACGTCACATTCAAATAGCTTTCGGTTACCATTGTTGTTGTTATTGTTGTTCATGTGAAGTGGATTATTGTTGTTGATCACACTTGTGTTATTGTTGTTGTGGCTGTGATGGTTCAGATTATGTTTGAGATTTTCCAATAACTGCGCTGCCGCCACACTTGACGTTGTCGTCGTAGTCGTGGCCCCGGAAGTGGATTCCGAATTGTCTGATAAGTTATCATCGCCTCCACTGATGTTACCACCACCACCATTTCCTGTATTCCTGTTTCCGGATCCACGCAAGGAAGAGATTGAGCTCGAAAGGCAACTTGCTAGCGCACTACTGTCCATGCTAGAATCCACTGAAGATGCGACACGATCATTCATCTCACCGCAGTCCGGTTCCTCCTTAGTGGTAACAGGCCCGGCGGCAGCCTTGGCAGCTGCCGCCGCAGCTGCTGCAGCAGCTTTCATGATGATGCTAGCTGGTGGCTCCATCATCGAAGCCAAAGCGGCTACCGCTGCTTCTGCTTCCGACGCGGATGCTGTAGATGTTGTTGCCGCTTCCGCGTGCTTATGTAAACCGAGCGTTGTGCGTCTTCTTAGTCCATGAGAAGAAGTTCCAGCCGAGTCCGGCTCACTAGTGGACATCGGTGCTATGGAAATAGGACACGGCGTTCGGGTTTGTCCACGGACACTCCGACGCCGTTTATTCACGGACCGTTTCGTTTTGTGGCGTTTATTGAGCAGCAAAGAGACGAGAACAAAAGCGGGCACAATAACTCGGAATCCTTTCCTTTTTTTATTGACAGTTGCGCCTGCTGTTTTGGCAGTTGATTTGTACTAAATTGAAGCATATGGTTCGCCGCTGAAATTAAAGAAATAGATTTCAAATATATTAAAGACACTGTTTTTAGATCATATTGTTGGAAATGTTATTGCAGTATGTAATTGTGTAGAATTAAGAAGAACATTAATTTCATGGAAGTGAAATAAGTAAGAGGTAAATGTCCGTGTAACGGGATGGGGTTCAAGATGCCTTCTGAGGATTTCATCCAACCTCTATTCCGACACATTCACGTTGTGCGGTGTGGTAACATGGGCCAAGTTCAACCTTTCGGGCGGGTGGCGGCACATGGCTAAGGATAAAGGGGATGGGCATTCCAGGAAACTGAGCCACAGCCATGAAGCAGTAGGATGACGCCCTGGCCACGCTACACATGAACCTCGTTGCTCTACAACAAATGTGGTGGCTAGGGAATGGTGTGCAGAAAATGCGCGAATCCAATGCTACGATATTTATTACAGCTGTCACGACCGCCGTCATATGCTCCGAACGGGTTTTGCCGTAAGGCTATAAGCGATAAGCTATGCACTCTGCGTATGCGAGGCAGGTTTTTCAACCTAGGCCTTAATAAAGAAGAAAAGGACATCATACTCATTTTCCAGAGCTTTGATGTGCTTTAGCTTTGGCTGACGATAGTCTATCTTGCATATGGGAGGCAGCAGAAGTCGGAATGGGATTTTATACAACATTGGCCCTTACATGACAGGCCTGCGCCATTCCCTTTTAGACCACCGTTATCTTTGAGCCGGACTAGATATTCACCATGGGGTAAATCTTGGAGAAGATGGCAGAGAGAATAGTAGCTTAAAAACTTTCCATCTCTTCATGGATCAAGGCCGTATATGATAGCATTACCAGGGTATAAATCCAGGTCAAACATATAATGCTCGCAAGACCACGAAAACTCTCAAGACCCTTTGCTATGACTAAAGTTCTGCGCCAGGCGAATGGGGTTGTCTGTCCCTTTTTAACCTGGTGCTAGAAAGGGTTATCCCAGACATGGAGGTGAAAACTTCGGGCGTCATCTTCTATAAGTTAACCAAGATCTTGGTATGATTATATAGAAATAATTGTTTCTTAAGAGTAAGTTACAGTGCAACACATCAAAACTAAATTAAAACACAGAACGCTAATTACGCTGGGTAGAAGCACGGTCTATGAAGGCAGCAGTCGGAATCCCTGGCTCAAAGACCTCACTATGTTCGTTAAATGTTTGACACATTCGCAGGAAAGGATCTGAGCGGCCAAATGTTGTTCTGCGATCGGGGATAGCTAGCATCGCCCGAGTACGGAGAGTTCTAGCGGGCGAATCTCGTTGGTGAATCGATGTGGCCGTTTATTAATCCCGCAATAAATGACAGGCTAGCACGATGAATTCACTCCCTTAATGAGGGAAGCCCGAGAAGTAAACGCCTGGTCAGGTATTCCATACTTCTGTTCCACGATCGAAGCGCAAATCGTGTGAATTTCCGTTGAACAGATTCTAGTCGCGCGAGGAGTTGAGATGCAGTTGGCCACCACATAACATTTGCGTATTCAAGCAGCGAACGAATAAGCGAACAGTAATGTGCCTTCATGCACATTGGGCCTTGCATTTCACGGGTCATGTTAATGACCAAGCCAAGCACACGACTGCAGGACATGGTCCAGCTGATCCTTAAAAGAGAGCCTTGAGTCGAATAATAATGAATCCGCACCAAGTGCGTCAGTTAGTTACTCATTAATAGGGATTTACTAGACAATTTGTGATGGAAAAAGAACATACCAAACGTATGTGTCTTTTGATAATTGTCTTGTAAGTTGAAGATCAGTGTTTCCTGCTAGTTAAAATGTTTGAATGGTAATCGTAATTATACATAATCATTAAGTACAGATCCAAATGATTCCTTAGATTTGCTTGCTCATGAAGAAGAGAGACAAGTAGACGAGAGCATTGGATTCGCAGTGACCGTAGTGTTTGGTAACCAAACGTTATCTGAATAACTATTTTGAAACATTTCTCCGATTGTGTGCTTTTTTAAAGCTTTAGAGCTTTCGTGATGGCGCATAACAAGATCAATGTCCTAGAGCTTACAAAAGCTCTTTTCGCTGCTGCTAAATAAAATGCTAAAGCTTTATTTCTGATGATAGATTTTTGTAAATTTGTTTGAATTAGTAGAACTAACTAACCGATTGCGCTAATACGATTAGCTTTTAACTAATAAAACACAATTTGGATTGGGCACTATAAATGAATGACCGCGATCAATTTATAATTCATGTTTTATTTTTTTTTTATTCAGCAATACGGCCTGGTCGTTACTACCGAATAAAAAAAATTAAAATCAACTGATCTGCTTACACACATACATTACACAACACTTATTATGTACAGAATTTTATATATTTATTAAAATAAAGAAATATTGTATATAACAGCTATAAACAACTAAATAGAAACATACGAGAGCATAAAGGCTTTCTTAAGTAAAGACGAACTCCCCTGACCCCCTCTCACCAACAGCAACATGTGTTACTTTTCAGTGTTTCAGCAACAAATCTTTCCCATCGCGCCTAGACGATTAAAGATCCGAACTATTGATCATTGTGTTAACAAAAGACCACTGAGACAACCATTTGTCATTCTGAGATTATGCGTTTATATGCGCGTACGTACCATTACTGTAAGCAAACTGTGCCTGCGAGGGACGCCATGATATTAACGCCATGAGGGAACCATAGCTTAAGACCGGGCTACATGGGGCGCATTCTGCAGTGCTGCCCTATGGTGACAATTTTTGGAAGCTGGGCAAGCGCAATTCATCTGTCAAAAAAATCGCATCGAGTTACCATTGAAATTGAAAACGTTTCACTCATGTTTGTTTATTTATTGTTTCGTGTCCGGTGCTAAGAGGAAATAATCATAGAATATGGATTCAAACGATAAGATTTTAACAAAATGAATCAAATTT